>JASAND010028718.1:0-116891 GCA_030248195.1 Trissonchulus latispiculum
TTTTATATTCAGAAACTACATATATTGAACTAACTAAATAGCTAAGTCTCGTTTCTCTATCAGTTCCCATGCGACCACAGTGGCCGGTCAAAAATGGTGAAAATTCGAAAAATGAAAAATCGAAATTTCTCGCTGTGTATTCAACTTAGAAAGCTCAATTCTTTCATACAAAGGTTTTCTGGCACGGCGAATTGATTCCCGTAAGCAGTTTTGCCGTCGGACCCACCCATATTGCTGGGCTGGTTCCACTTTGCTGTCGGGAGGGTCAAGTCGGTACCGACTTCCAAGAACACCATATATGACTGTGCATAGCCTCTCAAAACTTTGTCCATAGGGGGTTTTCTGGTGCGCCCAGCTCATTTCCGGTGTCAGTTTTGCCGTCCGACCCACCCATTTTGCTGGGCTGGTTCCACTTTGCTGTCGGGAGGGTCAAGTCGGTACCGACTTCCAAGAACACCATATAGGACTGTGCATAGCCTCTCAAAACTTTGTCCATAGGGGTTTTCTGGTGCGCCCAGCTCATTTCCGGTGTCCGTTTTGCCGTCCGACCCACCCATTTTGCTGGACTGGCTCCACTTTGCCGTTTGAAGGGTAAATCGGGTAGGGGGTCAAGTGGTCAAAAATAAAATTTTTCAAAAGTGGTCAAATTTGGTACCAAATGAAAGCCCGCATCGAACTGAGCAACTTTTGTCATAGAAGTGCGTACCTAAAGTGGCTGTAGAGGGCTGTGGTGGGGTGGGGTGGGGACTTAGGCGATTTTGGGCCAAAAATTAAAATTTTCAAAAGTGGTCAAATTTGGTACCAAATGAAAGCCCGCATCGAACTGAGCAACTTTTGTCATAGAAGTGCGTACCTAAAGTGGCTGTAGAGGCCTGTGGTGGGGTGGGGTGGGGACTTAGGCGATTTTGGGTCAAAAATTAAAATTTTCAAAAGTGGTCAAATTTGGTACCAAATGAAAGCCCGCATCGAACTGAGCAACTTTTGTCATAGAAGTGCGTACCTAAAGTGGCTGTAGAGGCCTGTGGTGGGGTGGGGTGGGGACTTAGGCGATTTTGGGTCAAAAATTAAAATTTTCAAAAGTTGTCAAATTTCGAGTCAAATGAAGGCCCGCATCGAACTGAACAACTTTCGCCATACACCCACCCAAACTTGCTGTGTCGGATTTATATACTTGCTTTCTCAACCGGAATTTAAACGACAGACATATATAGGCCCAACACACATATTATCCCCTTTTGTGCGGAGCATTTTTGTTACTTGTGTATATATATATATAGCATTGTACTGCGGTTTTTTACAGTGTAAATAAGCGACGCAGATCATAGCTTCGGCGCAGATTTCATATACGAAATTTGTAGAGCATGAATTTTGTGTGTGCAAAGCGCTATATATTTTAAAGTACTTTTCCCAACTTTAACCATGAACGAGCTTCCACAAGCGCCGCTGACTAGTGCTAACTTTGGACAGTTTCAGTAACAGTTTGCTCAATTGTGTTCAACGACTCCGGTTTAGTATTTATGTTCGTTTTGTTTTTCCGAGAAATTTTGGTATGCCTTGAATGTTCTTGGCCTGGAAATTTTGAAACTGTAAATGTTAGCTCTCAACTCCTTGCCGTTAACTAGTTTTGGATAATTTTAGTTCATAGCCATAGAAATGAACAACATATTTATCATCACTACTTGTATCGCCAACTTCATAATCCCAGTTCTGCTGGATATTGTAAAAAACCTGGGAAAACTTACAGTAAAGACAAACTTTGGATGGGGGCCCTCAAGTTGAAAGGGAGGGGCCCAAATCGCAAAGGGGGGTGCCCGCGGCCCTGGGGGGGCCCTCCCCCTGGATCCGCCACTGGTGGGCATAGGTGTACCTGGGGGGGAACCCCTCCCCCCAAATGGAAAAGTGCCGACCCCACCCTCGAAATATTGGAGGCAGACCCCACCCCCAAATGGCCAAATCCCAGACCCCACCCACCCTAATTTGCCAGACCCCACCCCATAGTTTCCCTGGAAATTTTGGTTGGGGGGCAAACTTCGAAAATTTGGTGGTCGACCCCCGAAATGTGATGGGGAGTACCCCCCGAACCCCCCCAAAATTCGGACCTCAGGAAATTCAAAAAATTGCCTAAAAACGTAAAATTTTCTGTATTTTAACGCTTTTTTTGTCAAAACAAGGCTTGTTTTTATCGTTTTAGGCGTTTTTACACCGTTTTAAACCGATTTTAAGCCAAAATTTGAGAAAAAATTTTCAAAAAATGACCATTTTTTAAGCAAAATTTAGCTAATGTTTTGGCCCCAAAAAGTGCTGGGGGGGTTCGGCGTTTCGGGGGGGGGGGGTACGGGTAACCGAAAGTGGGGGGAGGGATATATAGTCAAAAAATCTGGGGGTGGGGTAAAGTTGGTCGAAAATTTTGGGGGGGATACCCCCCAACCCCCCCACCCCCTGGGGAAACTATCCCCCACCCTCGAAATTTTGAAAATTTTGCCTCAAAATTAGTAAAAATTCGAAATTTTTGCACGAAATCCAAGTTTTTCGAATAAATAAGCAAAAATGAAGAAATATTGTTGATTTTTAGTTGGAAATCACGCTTCTTTAGCAAATTTGCGAATTTTTTCTAAATTTTTGACCAAAAAAGTTTTTTACCCCCAAATTCGATTTTTCCGGACCCCAACCCAACCTCAAAACGGCTGACCCCACCCACCCTAATTTCGGCTACCCCCTCCCCAACATTTTCTCAAGGTACACCTATGGGGGTGGGGTCTCACAGGGGGCCAAACTGTAGCCTGGTACACGTATGATCAGGCCCGTATATATCAGTATAAAATAAATGCAGTTCAAAATCAGTCATTGTTAACCTTCGTAGATTTACGGGGCTAAAACCATAGGTGTGTTTGGGGGGGGGGTGGGGGGGACATAAATTCCGACCTCCCCCATAACCCCAAAAATTGCCATTTTTTTACCATTTTTAGTCAAAATTTTCAAAAATTTTTCCGGCTTCGCCGGATTTTTACAATAGGTGCAATTGGGGGGGGGGGGGGTTTGGGGGGGGGTAACCCCCCAGCCATTTTTTCAAACCCCCCCAGAAATTTTTGGGGGCCCCCGGGCCCCCCCCCCAACTGGGGGGGGGGGGTAGTCGCGCCGAAGGCGCGAAAATTGGGCAAAAATTGGGCATTTTTAGGGAAAATTTTGCAAAATTTTTCAAAAAGTCCAAATTATTGGCCTGACTTGTTTATTATCGCGAGAAATACACGTTTATAACGGTTTTATAGTCTTCTAGACTCAATATTCACCTTATTATGGACTCAGAAACATGTTGGCAATAAAGTTTTCGAGTTTAAAAACACTGTCTAGTGTTAAAATTACTTAATGATTTCATGTTTTTCGGCATTAGCAATGGCTGAAAATGCGATTTTTGACATAAAAATAGAAAAAATTTTTTGGGGGAGGTTGGGGAGGGGTCGTGGGGGGGTCTGGGGGGGGGTCTAAAAACGGGCCCCCCCCAAAATTCCGGGGGAGGGGGCCCCCCCCAACCCAAATCCCCGTTACACCTATGATTTTTACCTAAATTTCCACTATTTTAGCTTAAAAAACGCCCAAAATTAGTTATTTTTTAGCGATTTTTAGCATTTTTTTACGCAAAAAACCTAAAAATTTGTAAAAAATATGCCCCCCATTTTCGGAGAGCCCCCCCATCGATGGGGGGGGGGGCTGGGGCTTCGTCGAGCCCCCCCCCATATCGCCCCTCCCCATAAATTTTGGCCTAGAAGTAAGCCAGTCAAAGTGTGGCTGAACATTTTTAGTATACAATTAAATTAATATTAATTATAATATTAATATTAATTTATTTGGTTGTCGATACTTTAACAATTTTTAGAAGAAGTGAAGTTTATAAGAATTTTTTACTGGCTCAAGAAATTTTTTGGCAAGACATCTTTTATATCATTCAGTATCTCTGTCCGATAGCTAGGGGACCCTTTTTCAGTGTTATGAAGTAGCATTTTGTAATGGAGAAATTGGCAAAATGTATGGGTAACCTGGATTTTGCCTACTCTTTTCGTAACTTTGACAAGCCTAGCTGACTAGGATTGTCAAATTCTACTGAATTTGACAATTCAGTAGATTGTCTGTCGCCCTTAGCCCTGTACGCAAAGGGCGACCCCCCCCCAGACTTGGGTCGCCCTTTGCGATTCTGGGGGGGGGGCGACCCAAGTCTGGGGGGGGGGACGGATTTCTGGGCCCCCCCGTGGTGGGTGGGATGGGCCCTACCAATTTGCACGCGAAATTTGAGCCCCCTAGCTCATCCCCATCGCCCAAACGGAAGGTTGGCTTTTCCCCAACCACTTGTGGGTTGGTTTTTTCCCCGACCTCTATATCATAGGGGTCGCGGCAGCGACCCCTATAATATGTGTGAAAAGTGGCTGGAGACAGTGTAAAATAAGCTGCGCAGAAGCTGCGCAAGATCCTGCGCAGATCCTGCGCAAATTGTAGAGCACATCGAGTTTAGTATGTCTGTGAAGTTTCAGCCCCGTATAGTACCGTTTCATAGTACCGTTAAGAAGTTGCGCCCCGGACCGGTTATGGCGGCGATGTTTTTTTTCCGGTTTCTCCTATTTGATATTTGTATTGTACATAATGTTCGCCGCTTTCACGTGATCAGCAGCGGTGGGTCAACCTAAAGGGCTATGGGGTCTAGTAGTACCCTCTAAAGAATTTAAGAATCACAACTTTTTTTGCGCCGCAGCTGCGCCACAGCGCCGCAGTGGCGCCGCAAAGTCGGCTCATAGCGAAAAGTGACCATTTTTGTGGTCGTCGCTCAGGTCGAACGTTACGAGCTGGAGCTGATTTTTTTTGATATTCAGAAATTACATATATTGAACTAACTAACGGTCCAGGTTGCGTTTCTCTATCACTTCCATAGCGACCACAGTGGCCCGTCAAAGATGGCGAAAATTCGAAAAATGAAAAATCGAAATTTCTCGCTATCTATTTAACTTTAAAAGCTCAAATGTTCCATACAATGGTTTTCTGGCACGGAGAATCGATTCCCGCAGTCAATTTTACCGTCAGATCCACCCATCTTGCAGGGCTGGTTCCACTTTGCCGTCGGGAGGGTCAAGTCGGAAACCACTTCCTGGAGGTCCATAGTAGGCTCTATCTGGATTCTCAAAACTTTGTCTATAGGGGTTTTCTGGTGTGCCCAGCTCATTCCCGGTATCCGTTTTGCCGTCCGACGTGTCTATATTGCTGGGCTGGTTCTACTTTGCCGTCTGGAGGGTCAAGTCGGAATAGGCTCTACCTGGCCTCTCAAAACTTTGTCTACGTATAGGGGTTTTCTGGTGTGCCCAGCTCATTCCCGGTATTCGTTTTGTCGTCCGACGTACGTATTTTGCTGGGCTGGTTCTACTTTGCCGTTTGGAAGAGTCAGTCGGGTGGGAGGGTCAAATGGTCGAAAATAAAGTTTCTCAAAAGTGGTCAAATTTGGTATCAAATGAAAGCCCTAAGTGAGCTGAGCAACTTTTGTCATAGAACTGCATACCCAAAGTGGCTGTAGAGTGCTGTGGTGGGGAGGGGTAGGGACTTAGGCGATTTTGGGTCAAAAATAAAATTTTTCAAAAGTGATAAAATTTGGTGTCAAATGAAAACCCGAAGCGAACAGAAGAACTTTCGCCATGGAACCATCCACCAAAAGTTGCTGTGTCGGATTTATGCCTTTACTTTCTCAAGCGGAATTTAAAGATTGACATAGGCCCAACGCACATATTATCCCCTTTTGTGCGGAGCATTTTTGTTACTTGTATATATATACGTATATATATACTTTCTCAGCCGGAATTTTAAAGATAGACATACGTCGGCCAACACACATATTGTCCTCTTTTGTGCGGACCATTTTTGTTACCTGTACTTATATTAGGGATCGGCCAGATCCAAAATTGTGCCAAAAAATATAGAGGAGGGAGTGGGGATTTGGCACTTTTCCGGATGGGGGGGAGACGATTTTTGCCTTGGTTCCATATATATATATATATATATATATATATATATATATATATATATATATATATACGTAGTTAAATACTCCGATTTGGCTGAGAATTTGCCTCTATATACAGTAAACCGTAAATTGAAGCGAGGCGAAGTCTCTGTCACTATTTTCAGAAATTGGGGCATTTAAAAATCTTTGTCGTTGTATTTTGGGTATCAGACTTAAGTGAACTGAGCATCTTTTCCATAAGACCACCTAGGTGCCAACCCGCGCAAACTGGGTATAGAGTTATGGAGGAGCAAACCACCTCACAATCGCATTTTTCAAACTGGTGTCTTTACTTTCTCAACCGAAATTTTACATATATACCCCCAACCCTCACACACACATATATTCAGCTGTTTTCTGCGGTATTTTTGTAACTGTGTATGAATATATGCATTTCTTAGAAATATATATTGCAGCATGATAGTTTCTGCAAACATTAGAGCTGGTTTCTTCCGTCGGTTGTGTGCAACAGCTAATCAGTATTATTGCCTGGATAAGCTGAAACCATGCATGCTTTGTGGTGTTTGTTCTAAATCGCGCGTGGGCTATTTCTATACAGGTCCCTGTAGTGCCGGCAAAAGCAGAAAAAAGTTGAATAGGGTAAGAGAGTTCTATATACATGCGTACGTATATTAGTGACTATAGGGTCTAGTAGTACCTTCTAAAGATTTTAAGAATGGCAACTTTTTTGCGCCGCAGCTCCGCATAGTCGGCTCAGAGCGAAAAGTGACCATTTTTTGTGGTCGTCGCTCAGGTCGAGCTGGAGCTGATTTCTTTTCATATTCAGAAATTACATATATTGAACTAACTAACGGTCCAGGTTTCGTTTCTCTCTCTAGCGACCACAGTGTCCGGTCAAAAATGGCGAAAATTCAAAAAATGAAAAATGAAAAATGAAATTTTTCTCTATCTATTCAAATTCAACTTAGAAAGCTCAAATAAATCATGCAAAGGTTTTCTGGCACGGAGAATTGATTCCCGCAGTCAGTTTTACCGTCCGGTCTACCCGTCCTGCTGGGCTGGTTCCACTTTGCCGTCTGGAGGGTCAGGTCGACAACCACTTCCTAGAGGTACATAGTAGCTGGGTTTATTCTACTGGGGGGGGGGCGGGGGGCCCCCATAAACACCCTTTCCCCCCCCCCCCCCAAAATCCCCCCAAAAAAAGTGGGTGTTCCTTTTGGTACCAACTTTTGCTCTGAAAAAATCGCTTAGAAGGCCAAATTTTCAAAAAGTTTCCGGCTTCGCCGGAGGATTTTAGTCGATTTTTGCCTATTTAAGCACTAAATCCGCTTATTTTTGGCGATTGGTATAAAAATAGCGCAATTTTTAGCATGCTTTTAGAAAAATTTTGAAAAATTTTCGCCCCCCCCCCAAAAAAATGACTCGCCCCCCGAGGGCCCCCCCCAAAGAGCCCCCCCCAAGAAAAAATCCCTAGAATAAGCCCAGAGTAGGCCTTACTCAGCCTCTCAAAACTTTGTCCATAGGGGTTTTCTGGTGCGCCCAGCTCATTCCTGGTGTCCACTTTGCTGTCCGACCCACCCAACCCACCCATCTTGCTGGGCTTGTTCCACTTTGCCGTTTGGAGAGTCCGGTCGTGTAGGGGAGCCAGGTCGTCAAAAACTAAGATTTTCAAAAGTGGTCAAATTCGGTATAAAATGAAAGCCCTAAGTGAGCTGAACAACTTTTGTCATAGAAGTGCGTACCTAAAGTGGCTGTAGAGTGGTTGGGTGGGGTGAGGACTTATATATGCGATTTTGGGTCAAAATTGAAATTTTTCAGAAGTGGTCAAATTTGGTACGAAATGAAAGCCCTAAGTGAGCTGAGCAACTTTTGTCATAGAATTACATGCTCAAAGTAGCTGTAGAGTGCTGTGGTGGGGTGGGGTGGGGACTTAGGCGATTTTGGGTCAAAAATTAAAATTTTCAAATTTTGGGTCAAATTTGGAGTCAAATGAAAGCCCGCACATCGAACTGAACAACCTTCGCCATAGAACCACCCACCCAAACCTGCTGTCGGATTTGTGTACTTACTTTCTCAACCGGAATTTAAACGATAGACATAGGCCCAACACACATATCGTCTCCTTTGTGCGTTTTTGTTACTTGTGTTATAGATGCGTATATATGTATACGTATATCAAGGGGTTGCGGCAACGACCCTCTCAATTACGTATGTGTCGAATGTCCTTGAGACAGACTTTCTTTTTTATTGTTATATACGCTTTGTGGCAGAGTTTTTTTGGTTTCACGATTTGCGCCAATGCTGCGTCAGGAAAAATCTTATTGCGTCAGGAACTGGGGTCACTGCGTCGAAAAAATTATTTTTAAGCAATTTAATAAGTATTTTAAACATTCTTTTAATGTGTAACCAATGTTTAACTATTTAACCATCAATACACAGCATTAAACACATTTTCCACCTGTTTTTCAAATTTTGCATCTTTAAAGCCGACTTTAATGTGTGAAGCATTAAGATGTAGAGAAAGAACCAACACGGGGGGTCTGGGGGGCCGAGCCCCCAGAACTTGAAGAATTTTTACAATTAAGACTCTCCCAGGAATTAATTTAGAGCATTTTCGCGGTACGAGTTCCGCAGGCCCACTATTCTGACAATCGTTGACTTTAAGGCCGCTTTTGACAGCGTGGACAGGTGCTCTCTATGGAACATTGCAGAGGCTATTGGGTTTCCCTCCAAGATCATTGGAATCCTAAAATGCTTATATCGCAGGACTCTATGCTGCGTGCGGGCATTCGGAACTCTGTCGGACAAGTTTGAAGTAAAAACTGGAGTACGCCAAGGCGGGATTTTATCCCCCTTTTTATTCAACCTGGCTATCGATATGGTACTCCGTAATGCGCTCGATGCCCCTGCGCCGTTGGTGGTGTTCCTGTTCAAAACGCTGCTCACCCGCTGTACGATCTGGACTACGCTGATGACATTGTACTCTTAGCAGACAATGAAAGAAGCGCCCAAATTATGCTCAACAAGCTTATTTGCATGAATGGGTTGCCGCTGGCATTTTTCCTCTTATCAAGGGACATAACTCAGTTTGCATGCAGTTAGGAGCTTTGGCTCTATTGCAACTTTTTATCTACGCAACAAGTGCTTTCGAATGATACCCATGCTGGACGGTTTTGTTACTTTGAATTTTGACTCATTTTGCAGCATAACAGTATCGAGCACTTTTTGTTCCGCAAACCTGTCCAAAACGCGATTTCTGTACACTTTCACACTTTGTCTCTATTACACGTTTTATTTACTCAACGAGAGCTTTCGAATGATAGCAATATGAGCCCGATCCGAGAAGTTTCAATTTGACCCATTTTGGCTGGTTTTGGCCATTTTTGACCCTTTGAGACCCCGTAACGTATTTTCTGTACATTTTGGTGCTTTGACCATATTACAACATTTTATCTACTCAACGAGAGCTTTCGAATGACGCCAGTATCGACCGGATCCAACAATTTTCAATTTTGACCCATTTTGGCCGGTTTTGGCCATTTTTGACCCCTTTGAGGCTCCGTAACTCATTTTCCGTAGATTTGGGTGCTTTGGCCCTATTACAACATTTTATCTACTCAACGAGAGCTTTCGAATGCTATCCATATCAACCCAATCGGACAACTTTCAATTTTGACCCATTTTGGCTGGTTTTGGCCATTTTTGACCCTTTGAGACCCCGTAACGTATTTTCTGTACATTTTGGTGCTTTGACCCTATTACAACATTTTATCTACTCAACGAGAGCTTTCGAATGACGCCAGTATCGACCGGATCCAACAATTTTCAATTTTGACCCATTTTGGCCGGTTTTGGCCATTTTTGACCCCTTTGAGGCTCCGTAACTTATTTTCTGTAGATTTTGGTGCTTTGACCCTATTACAACTTTTTATCTACGCAACGAGAGCATTCGAATGCTATCCATATCAACCCAATCGGACAACTTTCAATTTTGACCCATTTTGACCGTTTTTGGCCATTTTTTACCCTTTCGTGGCTCCGTAACTCATTTTCTGTAGATTTTGGTGCTTTGGCCCTATTACAACATTTTATCTACTCAACGAGAGCTTTCGAATGACGCCAGCATCGATCGGATCCAACAATTTTCAATTTTGACCCATTTTGGCCGGTTTTGGCCATTTTTGACCCCTTTGAGGCTCCGTAACTTATTTTCTGTAGATTTTGGTGCTTTGACCCTATTACAACTTTTTATCTACGCAACGAGAACATTCGAATGATATCCATATCAACCCAATCGGACAACTTTGAATTTTGACCCATTTTGACCGTTTTTGGCCATTTTTTACCCTTTCGTGGCTCCGTAACTCATTTTCTGTAGATTTTGGTGCTTTGGCGCTATTACAACTTTTTATCTACGCAACGAGAGCTTTCGAATGATACCCATATGAGCCCAATTGGACAACTTTCAATTTTTACCATTTGCAGCATCACCGTATCGAGTACTTTCACCCTGAGTCGTACCGGGTCGCCCAGGAGATATGCATACCTCCAAGTCAAGCCCTTCTAAATGAGGTATCAACCACCTCTCTACCCCTTACCAATCTCGAGATCTGGGGGTGGACACATTCGGCAAGAAATAATAAATAATAATAATAAATAATAATAATAAATAACGGACATACCCAAGTTAAAGGGTTGCCTTTTTGTTGAAAAAGCGGCAACCCAATAACGTTGCAGCACAAGCAGCTGCAGTAGGACTAAACATCAATATTGGGAAAACCAAATTGCTAGCCTCCTGCTGTCCTATGCCGACTATCTACCTGGGAATGGAAGTTGTGGACAGCTTTTGCTACCTGGGAAGCTCCATAAACTCTGTCGGAGAAGTAACTGGGAAAACTAGGGTCAGAATAGCCAAAGCCGCGGCAGTATTTGATTCACTTCGTCGTTGTCTTTGGCTCAGAAAAGACTTATCCACTAAGACCAAAGCTCGAGTTTATGACTCTACTGTGAGAACGATACTGCTTTACGTCTGTGAAACTTGGCCTTTGAAGTCAGCAGACGTTAATAAACTCGCAGTATTTGAACGGCGATGCTGGAGGGTAGCACTTGGGATTACTGCCAAGGCCCATGTCACCTGTAGTGCTCTCGCCGCATTATTCCAACATGATGTCCCGCTTGAGGCCGTGATTCAACAACATAGACTACGTTGGCTTGGCCATGTTCTTAGAATGCCGGAAGTAAGGTTCCCGCGGCAGTTACTTCTTGCTGGCCCTTTACCGGGATGGAAACGGCCCGTCGGTGGAATAAGACAAACCTGGCGAAGAAGAGTCGCGAAGGACACTGAAACAGTTCTCATGCCGCAAAACATCACCGCTACTAAGTGGAATAAAACTTGGATAACAACGTGCCTCGAAATAGCCCAGTCGCGAGACCAGGGGAGAGCAGCAGTCAGAGATACCATCAGAGTCACCGTTGGGCGCTTGCGCCCGGAAGGCTGAAGAAGAAGATTTTCGCGACCAGTTGATGTGGTATTAAGTATGGCCGGTTATTGCAATATCGAATGTATATTAAAATCTTTTTAAGTGCTACATCTGCTTCTGCAAGACTTGCAAGCTTTGTGTTTGTCAGTCAGATTTGTCAGTCATCTTAGCACTCAGCAACAAGCAACAACAGAAAACTTTTAGAAATATCACGTTTGAAACACAGTTTTTCCAGCAAGTTTGCACAATTTTGCCTCTAGTTGAAGTTCAAATCCGGCTGCGTCAGGCTTGCGTCAGGGCTAATTTCATTTCCGTCACACGAAGAAACTTTGCGCCATGACGCAGCCCCTGACGCAAAAAAACCATGCTTTGTGCCTCTGTGGCTTTCCAGTTTTAATGCTGCAATTAGTTTACAATATCATAGGGGTCGCGGCAGCGACCCCTATAATATGTGTCAAAAGTCCCTGGAGACACCGTAAAATAAGCTGCGCAAAATCCTGCGCAGATCCTGCGCAGATTTCATGCGCAAATTGTAGAGCACATCGAGTTTAGTATGTGTGCGAAGTTTCAGCCCCGTATCACTTTCCGTTAAAAAGTTGCGCCCCGGACCGGTTATGGCGGCGATGTTTTTTTTCCGGTTTCTCCTATTTAATGGTCGTATTGTCCTGACTTTCCGCCTCTTTCACGTAATCTGCAGCGGAGGCCGGACCTAAAGGGGTATAGGGTCTGGTAGTACCCCATGCGCCATTTAAGAATCGCTACTTTTTTTGCGCCGCAGGTGCGCCACAGCGCCGCAGCGGCGCCGCAAAGTCGGCTCAGAGCGAAAAGTGACCATTTTTGTGGTCGCTGCGCAGCTCGAACATTAAGAGCTGGAGCCGATTTCTTTTTATATTCAGAAACTACATATATTGAACTAACTAAATAGCTAAGTCTCGTTTCTCTATCAGTTCCCATGCGACCACAGTGGCCGGTCAAAAATGGTGAAAATTCGAAAAATGAAAAATCGAAATTTCTCGCTGTGTATTCAACTTAGAAAGCTCAATTCTTTCATACAAAGGTTTTCTGGCACGGCGAATTGATTCCCGTAAGCAGTTTTGCCGTCGGACCCACCCATATTGCTGGGCTGGTTCCACTTTGCTGTCGGGAGGGTCAAGTCGGTACCGACTTCCAAGAACACCATATAGGACTGTGCATAGCCTCTCAAAACTTTGTCCATAGGGGTTTTCTGGTGCGCCCAGCTCATTTCCGGTGTCCGTTTTGCCGTCCGATCCACCCATTTTGCTGGGCTGGTTCCACTTTGCTGTCGGGAGGGTCAAGTCGGTACCGACTTCCAAGAACACCATATAGGACTGTGCATAGCCTCTCAAAACTTTGTCCATAGGGGTTTTCTGGTGCGCCCAGCTCATTTCCGGTGTCCGTTTTGCCGTCCGACCCACCCATTTTGCTGGACTGGCTCCACTTTGCCGTTTGAAGGGTAAATCGGGTAGGGGGTCAAGTGGTCAAAAATAAAATTTTTCAAAAGTGGTCAAATTTGGTACCAAATGAAAGCCCGCATCGAACTGAGCAACTTTTGTCATAGAAGTGCGTACCTAAAGTGGCTGTAGAGGGCTGTGGTGGGGTGGGGTGGGGACTTAGGCGATTTTGGGCCAAAAATTAAAATTTTCAAAAGTGGTCAAATTTGGTACCAAATGAAAGCCCGCATCGAACTGAGCAACTTTTGTCATAGAAGTGCGTACCTAAAGTGGCTGTAGAGGCCTGTGGTGGGGTGGGGTGGGGACTTAGGCGATTTTGGGTCAAAAATTAAAATTTTCAAAAGTGGTCAAATTTGGTACCAAATGAAAGCCCGCATCGAACTGAGCAACTTTTGTCATAGAAGTGCGTACCTAAAGTGGCTGTAGAGGCCTGTGGTGGGGTGGGGTGGGGACTTAGGCGATTTTGGGTCAAAAATTAAAATTTTCAAAAGTTGTCAAATTTCGAGTCAAATGAAGGCCCGCATCGAACTGAACAACTTTCGCCATACACCCACCCAAACTTGCTGTGTCGGATTTATATACTTGCTTTCTCAACCGGAATTTAAACGACAGACATATATAGGCCCAACACACATATTATCCCCTTTTGTGCGGAGCATTTTTGTTACTTGTGTATATATATATATATAGCATTGTACTGCGGTTTTTTACAGTGTAAATAAGCGACGCAGATCATAGCTTCGGCGCAGATTTCATATACGAAATTTGTAGAGCATGAATTTTGTGTGTGCAAAGCGCTATATATTTTAAAGTACTTTTCCCAACTTTAACCATGAACGAGCTTCCACAAGCGCCGCTGACTAGTGCTAACTTTGGACAGTTTCAGTAACAGTTTGCTCAATTGTGTTCAACGACTCCGGTTTAGTATTTATGTTCGTTTTGTTTTTCCGAGAAATTTTGGTATGCCTTGAATGTTCTTGGCCTGGAAATTTTGAAACTGTAAATGTTAGCTCTCAACTCCTTGCCGTTAACTAGTTTTGGATAATTTTAGTTCATAGCCCATATTATCATTGGTGCTGCACGTATATATAATTGTACACATGTATACATACATTAATTTTTAGTTTGTTTTCAGGATCCAATTGTGTTTTCGCCCAAGTCAAAAGCTAAACGAGTGAAGATCTGGAATGGTATGACAGTTGCCCAGTTGTGCGAGGAAATAGGCTGTTCAGCGGGTATGCTACACGCTTTTTCTATCATACCTTCAGGGGCCTGGGGCGTATCCAGGATTTGGGAAAGGAGGGGGTTTTGACTAAAATTTATTGAAAAGGAGGGGGTTTTGACAAAAATTTCCACGTTTTGTAATGGAATATTGATAAAAATCAACCCAAAAGGAGGGGGTTTCAACCCCCAAAACCCCACCCCTGGATACGCCCATGCATACCTTACCAGCGTTTTTTCAAAATAGGTTTTATCAAGTTTTCGTCATTTTTATTTTCTAAACGTCATTTTTGTTTGTCGAACGTCAAAACTAAAATGTTTTCAAATTTCAGAAATTCAATTTCGTCTTGAGTTTAGGTTAATATTCGTGATTTTGGTTGAATTTTTTGTAGTTTATTTTGGGTGCAGTCTGTCATAGTTTGCGGCGATGATTAACTCTGTATAATATTGCGGGGAGCGCGTTAGCGCTCCCCCTAGAATAGGGAAAATTTGACGGAATGTGTATAATCTGGACATTGTTTGGCCTGGGGCCAGCGGGGGAGTGGACCGATCGGGCTGAAACTTGGTGTGTGAAGAGCCTGTGGGCAGGGGTACATGCTGTGAAAATTTCAGCCGGATCGGCCGGGTAGATCTTGAGATATGATAATTGGCTCCCCGCGCAGGTCGCGTTCCTCCTTTTTTTCCCCCAGGGATGCAGGTCGGAAGACCCTTTAGAGCCATACTATTTTAGGTTTTTTGTACAAAAAGTTCCGCAATTCCGGGGAAACTACTTTCCGCGGTTCCCGGACCTCCTCCAGATGGCCCCACCCACTCGGTGGGGACCCCCAAACTGACCCCCAAAAAAACTAAGTCCGAAAATAATCTAGCCTCGAAATAGATCGCAGCGCGCGAAGCTGGGCTCTCATAATTATGGCTCATGTGGAATAGCCCAAGGGTGGAGGTCTCCATTTGAGAGTTTGGTTTTTGGTCGGTCATCTGTAGCGCCCTGGCCAGGGGTCAAAAGTTGTGTAAAAGGGGGGGTCTGGGCCTATGGAGTAGGCAGCCTTATACATAAGAGCTGCTGGGCTGAGGTTTCGTATTCGAATAGGAACCCCTATATGGTGAATCTAAATGGCCCTTTAGTTTTGCTCTAGCACCTATCCGTGGGGCTGGAGGGCACCCTGATGGAGGTGGGCTTTCAACTGTGTCGCAGGTTCAACTTTAACCTCTTCCATAGAAAGATCCGCTGCAGGTAGAGCTTTCATATTTGGCGTGTGGGGTGGGCTAGGGGACCACTACAACATAGGTTATAGTATGTACCGGCCGGACCCCATTGGCGCCCTGGCCAGGGGTTCGGATCAGGGTCCGGGCCCAAAATGGCCAAAAATCGATTTTTCCGAAAGTGGCCAAGCTTGGTATTAAAACAAAGTCCTTATTGAGGCGAACATTTTTTGTCATTAGAGGACCCCTCCAAAGTGGCCCCAGCGGCCTGTGGCACCCTGACCAGGGTCCGGACCGGTCCAAAATCGATTTTTGGAAAAGTTTTCAAGTTTGGTAGCAAATGAAAGTCCTTGGTTAGACGAACATTTTGTCATTGGATGACTCCTCTACAGTGGGCCCAGCGGCCTGTGGCGCCATGTCAAGGGGTCCTAATTGGTCAAAAATCAAAATTTCCAAAAGTTGTCAAATTTAAATGAAAACCCTAAATGAGCTGAGCAACTTTTGTCATAGAAGTGCGTACCTGGTACCAAATTAAAGCCCACATCGAACTGAGCAACTTTTGTCATAGAAGCTGGCTTATCCCTAGTGGGGGGGTGGGGGGGGCCCCCCCCCCCCCCCCCCCCCCCCCCCCCCCATTCGAGGAGCCCCCCACATGAATAGCCCCCATAAATCCCGACCTCCCCCCATAACCCCAAAAATTGCCAAATTTTACCATTTTTACCCTAAATTTTCAAAAAATTTTCCGGCTTCGCCGGATTTTAGACTAAATTTTCGCTATTTTAGCTTAAAAAACACCTAAAATTAGTCATTTTTAGCGATTTTTAGCAGTTCGTACGCAAAAAACCCACAAAAATTCGAAAAAAATTTCTAAAATATGCCTCCCCCGTTTTGGGTGAGCCCCCCCCCATCGATAGGGGGGGCCCCCATGAAGCCCCCCCCATAAAAAATTGCCAAGGGATAAGCCAGAGAAGTACGTACCTAAAGCGGCTGTAGAGTGCTGTGGTTGGGTGGGGTGGGGACTTATGCGATTTTGGGTCAAAATTGAAATTTTTCAGAAGTGGCAAATTTGGTACGAAATGAAAGCCCTAAGTGAGCTGAGCAACTTTTGTCATAGAATTACATGCTCAAAGCGGCTGTAGAGTGCTGTGATGGGGTGGGGACTTAGGCGATTTTGGGTCAAAAATTAAAATTTTCAAATTTTGGGTCTAATTTGGAGTCAAATGAAAGCCTGCATCGAACTGAACAACTTTCGCCATAGAACCACCCACCCAAACCTGCTGTCGGATTTGTGTACTTACTTTCTCAACCGGAATTTAAACGATAGACATTAGGCCCAACACACATATCGTCCCCTTTGTGCGTTTTTGTTACTTGTATTACGTTATGTAACTGCATATCCAAGGTGACTGTGCTGGTAGGCTTATGAATTTTCCTTCCTGCCTAAGATAACGCACCGTGAATAAAATTCTGAAAAAGCCATGAACAGTGGCCTTCCAGCCTAAAATGGGGGACCGTGTAAAAAGTTCTGAAAAGACCATGAACAGTGGCCTTCCAGCCTAAGATAACGCACCGTGGATAAAGTTCTGAAGAGGGCATGAACAGTGCCCTTCAAGCCTAAGATGACGGACCGTGTATTAAGTTCTGGAAAGGCTATGAACGGTGGTCTTCCAGCCTAAGATGACGCACCGTGTATAAAGTTCTGAAGAGGCCATAAACAGTGCCCTTCCAGCAGGGTTTTCTTTTTGTGTAAAATACTGTGTATTTACACAAAATAAATAAATTTACACAGTGAAAAACTAATTTACACACCAAAATACACAGCCACATTTTCGAAAATTTTTGCAAAAAGTGCTCTGAAAAAATAGTTTTCAAGACCTTCATATTTAAAATAGCTCTAGCTTTTAGCTGGGAACTGCCGCCCCCAGACCCCCACCGCTTTCCAATCATTTACCATGGTTTTCTGCATTACGACATGATTATAGGTTGTTTCTGCAAATACATCTGCTTATCCGGTTGCGTATAATTTATTCACGTACAGCGTGCAAATATTTGTAAGATAGTATAGTAATATAGCTAGTACATACGATTCAATATCGTTTCTTGAACCATGGGCGGATCCAGGGATGGCGGGGGGCGCCCCCCCGTCGCGATTCGAAGGCAGGAAGAATTAAGGAGAGAAAGAGGAAAAAGGGCAAAAAACAAAATTTCTCGTCTTCGGCGCGAATTTCCTACATTTTAACCACATATTTATTGCATTTATGAAGAAAAAGCTTGAAATGCATCCGATTTTTCGGAGAAAATTACCACTTTTGCCTAAAAATGTCCAGAACTTTTAAGAGTTTATGAAAAGAATTAAAGATCCGAAGACCGATTTTATTGCAAAAACAAAAATTTCTTCAACTTCTGGGGGGCTCCGCCCCCCAGACCCCCGCTGGAAACATTTTACCGCCCCCCTCAGGACATCCTGGATCCGCCAGTGTCTTGTACATATATATCTTGCATCATAAAAAGCAGTCTGAGCCACAAAAATTGTTGCTGTCTAGCACAATAGGTATATATTCAAAGCGAAAGCTAAAAGAATGCAACTGTTCAATGCGTTTTTGCCGATAATTTTAAAAAATTTCTCAACTTCTGGGGGGGGCTCAGAATGGGTGTTTTCTGTCCATATTATGGAAAATTCCCCTACAGCAATTAAAGCTTCGAACCTTTTAGTACGTAACCAGAATGTTTGTGAAAAAATTATTCCAAAAAGTTGGAAAATTAAAGAAATGGTTTCAGTAGGCGAAGTTTTTTCAGAAATTAGAATTTGTCCAATCCTAGTTTTGGCATTTAATGGATTATATAATCTTCTTAGACTTTTCCATTGCGAATTTTACTACAATTTACAAAATTTCCTCAGCGTCTGGGGGACTCCGCCCCCCAGACCCCCCGCGTGGGTTCTTCTGCGTTACACGGACGTGTCCCCCACGGACGTTACACAAGTGCAGTTGTCAGAACTTTTGATTGAATGATCTGAAAATAACATTGTTGCAATAAAATAACGCTTAAATTTATTTTATTTCGTATTATATCTCAAAAACAACACTTTTAGATTTTACACAGCTTCAAACAAAAATACACACTGAAATTTAAATTTACACAAGATTTACACAGGTCCGATTTTGAAAAAGAAAACCCTGCCTTCCAGCCTAAGATGACGGACCGTGTATTAAGTTCTGAAAAGGCTATGAACGGTGGTCTTCCAGCCTAAGATGACGCACCGTGTATTAAGTTCTGAAAAGGCTATTAACGCATTTTTCCGCTTCAGCAAATACATTCAAGTCAAACTAGAACGTTTTCATCTAGCCTGTTTACGATAGCTAGCTCTGCTTATATTGTGTTTGTACATAACTTCTCTGACATGATTTTTCTCTGCAGTGGAAAAATAAGCGAAACTAGGGGGGAAAATGCTCTCGACGGGCAACCAACTTGGTAGAATAGGGAAAGACTCGAATGTTAAATACACGGTGCATGATTAAAACTGAGATTCTGCTGAAGCGGAAAAATGTCATTTCTCAGCGACTAAAATGACAGAAACCAGCTTTGTGCGCCGAATAGGGAATGTACTCGGCGACTAAAATGAATAAACCAGCTTTGTGCGCCGAATAGGGGATTCCCGCCTTCCGCCCTATTCGCGCGAACTTTCAACTTGACTTGCATGCATGAAAGTCTGAAGATGGAAGGAAGGATGGATGGAATCTCATCGGTTGGCGACTGGCGTGCTCATGAGGTAAAACGGATTCAGCCCTTTTATTTGCTAATAATGACAATTACGGTTTTGTTGGAGGCTCATAAAGCTCACAAATATCCCAGTTCCATAAAGTGCGGCTTACTGCGTATCTTTTGCACAAGCTTCGTCGAGCAGAAATTACGTATTTATAGATTCGGTGTATTCTTGACCTGGCCTTCTGTTCGCCGTTGTGAAAATATCGCTAATGACGGAAAGAAACAGAGTAAAGTAAATTGCCGAAAGGCATGGATCTTAAACGGACATTTAACATTTTGAAATGAGCAACCCGGTTGCGTTCACTGAAACGAACAAAAACGGCGATATTACGAGTCTCTTCTCCATAGCTTTGTAAACAGATGCGGATGCGTGAGGCTGAAGGAATTATTAATGAAACAGAAAGAATCTGTATCAATTCGCAAAAAACTGAAAAGTTCGCGCGAATAGGGCGGAAGGAGGGAATCCCCTTTTCGACGCACAGAGCTGGTTTCTTTCATTTTAGTCGCCGAGGAGATTCTCTATTTGGCGCACAAAGCTGGTTTCTGTCATTTTAGTCGCTGAGAAATGACATTTTTCCGCTTCAGCAGAATCTCAGTTCTAATCATGCACCGTGTATTTAACATTCAAGTCTTTCCCGATTCTACCAAGTTGGTTGCCCGTCGAGGCATTTCCCCCCATATATAAATAATTCAGGGGAGGGGGAGAGAGTCTGGCGAGCGGGCCCTCAGTTTTGTCTTTTCAATAAATCGTGTTTCTCAGATTTCGATTTTTTATTTTGATTAGCCAAGAATTTTGGAATGTGCACAGTTTTAAGGTAAAATATAGTGCTTGAAGCAGAAGGTTTTTATGCCTTTTCAGCATTAAATCGTATATTTTATCTGTTAAGATGTAGACACTGCGTGCGGAATGTGCACACTTCTTTGATATAAAATTTTCCTGTCTTCGAATCGTGCCCCCCAGAATATGTACGTATATTTTGCGCAAAAATCCGAGTTCCTTGGGCGGTTGCCGCAGGTACAGCTAGAAACTTTTTTGGAAAAACTGAAGGGTTGAAACCTACAACTGGTTTTTCAAAATACTTTGCGGCCACAAAAAACTGGCAAAATTGTTAATAGTTCTACTATCAACCGTTAAAAATTTTCCACTAGCAAAACTGCCAGGAGGGCAAGTGGGTTTCGCCCGGGCACCCTTATCTATGCCTATGTGATAAGTTCAGTTAATACATTAGTGAGGAGCCCAAAATTTTTCACTATAAATTTATAATTTAACTGAGGTAAGACCTGGCACGATTGTATTCTTATTTCAGGAGAGCTTAGAAACGCAGATGTATTCACTGATGAGGAATTTGCTAACTCTGAAGAAGGTATTGGATGACTGAGTTTACATTTATAAACGTAATAATATATGCAATATAATGATAATGATAATGAACGTAATAAAATAAACGTAATAATACATAATGTACGTTTATATACTTGTGTATAAAGTATCATTATGCAAGGTTAATATTAGGTGGGGTCAGTGATGAATCAGTTAGTGCGCGAACGCGCACTACCTAGTAGAGACCTTCACGGGCCTGAATTTTCAGGCCCGGCCCGGCCCGGCCCGTAAAAAATTCTGCTCGGCCCGGCCCGGCCCGGCCCGTTCAAAAAATTGTCAACCTCGGCCCGGCCCGGCCCGGCCCGCTCCAAGTCAGGCCCGGCCCGGCCCGGCCCGTAAGCTAAAAAGTCAAGCCCGTTGCTAAAATTTTGCATTTGCCAGAAACATTGTTCAAAATTTAAAAAAATTATTTGTCATTGCAGAGAAAATTTTTAGTCACTTTTCCCAGGAGATATTTAGTTAGAGCAGCACAGAACAGTCAATGCTTCAGCTCTTTCTGTTCAGAGAATTAATGGCTCCTCAATTTCGTTGATGCAAATCAGCAAGGCACAAACTGCATATCAAGAGAACTATTGTCAAATATTAAAAATAAACATTATATTTCAAATCCTAATGGACGAGCAAAAGATATATAAAGATTAAAAAATTTACACGCACAAGTAAGCTAACTGTACATGGGAAAGAGCTTAAAAAGGGCTTGAAGAACTGAAAAATAATTAGATTGAAATAAATAGCCAAAGAGGTACCAAAATTCATTTTGGAAGCGACTAAAATTTCCATAAAAAATTCCAAAAATTGGGAAATAAAACGCATACACATCAGACAAAACTTTGTGTATAACTGAAAAGAATAGGCCCGGCCCGAAGCCCGGCCCGGCCCGTTCTACCTTAGGCCCGGCCGGGCCGGGCCTGCGGGCCTGAGTGAAGGTCTCTACTACCTAGAATAGGGAAATTAAGGCACGTTCCTACTTATAGGATACGTGTTTCTATAATAAGTCACGGAGGAGCAGACCGATCGGACTCAAACTTTGTGTGTGAAGAGCCTGTGGGCAGGGGTACATGCTGTGAAAATTTCAGCCGAATCGGCCGGGTGGATCTCGAGATATGCAAATTAGGTGCTGTGGCTGCTTGCATGTTTTCTCGTTTTTCCCCCCACCCTAGAGGTCGGAGGACAAAAAATTTCTATATATAACGTTTTGCTATTTTTGTGGATCAAATCCCCCGCAATTCCGAGCGAATTTTTTTCGCGCTAGGGCCCTAAACCCATAGGTCTGTGACTCCTACGATTTTGGGTTTTTTGCCCCCCCCCCCCCGGAAAACACAAGTACCCCTGTGGCGCCCTGGCCAGGGTCCGCACCGGTCCAAAATGGCCAAAAATCGATTTTTTGAAAATTTTTCAAGTTTGGTATCAAATGAAAGCCCTTGGTGAGGCGCACATTTTTTGTCATTGGAGGGCCCCTCCAAAGTGGGCCCAGCGGCCTGTGGCGCCCTGGCCAGGTTCCGGACCGGTCCAAAATCGATTTTTTGAAAGGTTTTCCAGTTTGGTATCAAATGAAAGCCCTTGGTGAGGCTAACATTTTTTGTCGTTGGAGGACCCCTCCAAAGTGGACCCACCGGCCTGTGGCGCGCTGACCAGGTCCGGACCGGTGAAAACTCGATTTTTTGAAAAGTTTTCAAGTTTGGTATCAAATGAAAGCCCTTGCTGACTGGCATTTTTTTAGTGGGGGGGGGGGGCGGGGGCCCCCCCACTTTTCGGAGCCCCCCCCCACTTTCATCCCCCCACTTTTCGGCAAGCCCCCCCACTTTTTTGGGGGTCGCCCAAAAGTGTAAAAAATTAGGTTTTTGAGGTCAAATTTTCAAAAATTTTCTCAATTTTTAGCTAATTTATGGACTTATAAGCTCATTTTAAGATTAAAAACAGCGATTTTTTTGCGTTTTTACCTTAAAAATGCTAATTTTTCGCTAAAAATTTTGGTATTTTACATCTTTGGTTCGCCCCCCCCCCCCCACTTTTCGGAAGCCCCCCACTTCCCCCTCCCTAGGGGGGGGGGGCGAAGCCCTCCCCACTTTCAAAACCCTAAAAAAATGCCAGGCTGAGGTGAACATTTTTTGTCATTGGAGGACCCCTCCAAAGTGGACCCAGCGGCCTGTGGCGCACTGCCGCACAACATCCTGTTTTCTGTTGTTTACACCGAGGGTGTTGGATGGCTTAATTTCTTAGGTAGGAGTCTTGACGAGTAATTGAAACTACAGTACCCTGCACCCAAATGGTGACAGTTAGCGATAATTGGAAGTTCGCGAAGCTGGCGGAAATCGCCGAAGTTGACAAAAATCTCTATCAAGCTGCCAAAGTTCGCAAATTTCAGTTTTCGCCAACTGTCACCTTTTGAGTGCAGGGTACTGTTAGAAACCAAAATCTAAAAATTCTACCGGAAACCGCAAAGAACGATTGCCTGGTAACGGGACGATGTCTGCTAAGTTTTTGTAACACAGTGAGGCCACAGAAATAGATTATTCGGGATGGAGAGTTGAAATTGCCCTGAATTGGTTTTTCGAACATAACTTTCGCTACAGTGGTCACAGAGCCATAGTTTTTATACCATTCGACGCAGAATCGCACGCTCTTTCCATAACAAACATGGAAGTAGTATATACGTCAACATGTGCCAACGAGCGCGCGAGGATGGCCGCGCGTGACGGCCCCATCTTCGCGGTAAAGTCACTCAAAAGAGAGAGGAGACTCTACTGGTTCAGGAACTGCTTAAATTACTAAAATCAGACGACTGGTTGGTGAGATATGACCATTTAAAGATTTTTGCTTCATTTTGTCAAAATCCATACAGTACGTACCCTTTACATAAATGGTGACAGTTGGCGATAATTGGAAGTTCGCGAAGCTGACGGAAATCGCCGAAGTTGACGAAAATCGCTATCAAGCTGCCAAAGTTCGCGAATTTCAGTTTTCGCCAACTGTCACCTTTTGAGTGCAGGGTACTGTATTTATAGGAGGTAGGAAAACTGGCTGCTGTTTACCTGTCTGTTTTTATTGTTTTTTTCGTCTTGCGTTGGAGAGATTACTTCACTTTTGAGCAGTTCTCAACTTGGTTACATTAGTTCCTTGTTTTGTTTAGTATCATATATACCATATACGTATACGTACTTTTATGATTGCGATCTGATTCAATACATGTACACTTTTAATTTTTCTAATCAAAGTAAGGTGTTGTCGTCTTCCTTACATTAATCTTGGTTAATTATAGGTTAGTTATTTAGTTGTACAGTTCATATTGTTAGGTTTTAAATTTGAGTCTTAAACTTTATTTCCAGTTTTAAGATTAGTTTATCGATCACTTTGGTTGAAGGATTCTGCGTGGTTTATTTGTGCGGCGGAAAAATGCAGGATCTACAGCGGAAAAATGCAAGAAACTAGTAACAAAAATACCCTAGCGGTCATTGCTAAAGGGGAGAATAGGGAAATGTGGCTAAAGCGGAAAAATGCCAATAGTTTCGAGCAGATTAGTGTCTATCCACCGCCTAAAATGATAGAAACCAGCTTTTGGTGCAGCATAGAGAATCTAGTCAGCGCCTAAAATGATTAAACCAGCTTTTTGCGCAGAATAGGAGTCTAGTCAGCGCCTAAAATGATTGGAACCAGCTGTTTGGTGCAGAATAGGGAATCTAGTCAGCGCCTAAAATGATTGAAACCAGCTTTTTGTGCAGAGTAGGAGTCTAGTCAGCACCTAAAATCATTGGAACCAGCTTCTTGGTGCAGTATAGGGAATCTAGTCAGCGCCTAAAATGATAGAAACCAGCTTTTGGGTGCAGAATAGGAAATCTAGTCAGCGCCTAAAATGATTGAAACCAGCTTTTTGCGCAGAATAGGATCCTAGTCAGCGCCTAAAATGATTGGAACCTGCTTTGGGGCAGTATAGGGAATCTAGTCAGCGCCTAAAATGATTTAAACCAGGTTTTGGGTGCAAACTGTTGGGGGTGTTTTAAACTTTATTTCCAGTTTTAAGATTAGTTTATCGATCACTTTGGTTGAAGGATTCTGCGTGGTTTATTTGTGCGGCGGAAAAATGCAGGATCTACAGCGGAAAAATGCAAGAAACTAGTAACAAAAATACCCTAGCGGTCATTGCTAAAGGGGAGAATAGGGAAATGTGGCTAAGGCGGAAAAATGCCAATAGTTTCGCGCAGATTAGTGTCTATCCAGCGCCTAAAATGATAGAAACCAGCTTTTGGTGCAGAATAGAGAATCTAGTCAGCGCCTAAAATGATTTAAACCAGCTTTTGGGTGCAGAATAGGAAATCTAGTCAGTCAGCGCCTGAAATGATTGAAACCAGCTTTTTGCGCAGAATAGGATCCTAGTCAGCGCCTAAAATGATTGGAACCAGCTTTGGGGCAGTATAGGGAATCTAGTCAGCGCCTAAAATGATAGAAACCAGCTTTCGGTGCAGAATGGGGAATCTAGTCAGCGCCTAAAATGATTTAAACCAGCTTTTGGGTGCAGAATAGGAAATCTAGTCAGCGCCTAAAATGATAGAAACCAGCTTTTGGGTGCAGAATAGGAAATCTAGTCAGCGCCTAAAATGATTGAAACCAGCTTTTTGCGCAGAATAGGATCCTAGTCAGCGCCTAAAATGATTGGAACCTGCTTTGGGGCAGTATAGGGAATCTAGTCAGCGCCTAAAATGATTTAAACCAGGTTTTGGGTGCAGAATAGGAAATCTAGTCAGCGCCTAAAACAGGTTTTTTTTTGGTCGCGGACAAGTGTGCATTTTTTGTGCATTTTTAAAAAATAGTGTGCATTTTGGAAAAAATGTGTGCATTTTTAAAAATTGCTTATTTTGAACAATAACGTACATTTTTGGCCGTAAATTTGTATTCTACCTATTTTTGGCTTTAAGTGGAATCCCACACTTTATATAGTTAATGTTTTAATCATGATTTTAGATCTTAACTGGTTAGCACACGTGTATACTGATATTTACGCAAATGCATAACTAACAAATTAAAGTATATAGGTGTCGTGTTTTGACATCTGCAATGCAGTGAACCTATTAAACTATAAGCTAAAAATAGTGAAGAACATAAAATCAAGATAGGGTTGTCAATTTACTGCCAAATTATATACGTGCTTATATATATAATTATGTATATATATATATATATATATATATATATATAATTCAAGAATTTCAAAGTTCAAAGAAATTGCGGATTGATGTAGTTCAGCCCCGCTAATATCTATATAAAGAAGAAATTTGATTGAAACTCGATGCCGGGGGCTGGGGGACGGAGTCCCCCAGAAGCTGAGAATTTTTGGAATTTTGGACACGAAAGAAATTTTTATGAACAATTTCTTACCGTTTTAACTGATTAATAAACGGAAATGAGAGCTAGCATTGTACGCGACGAACCGTTGTAGAGGAAAAAATGTAAAGAAATAGTTTAAGAGAAATTGGCTTCAGCCGTTTATTTTTGACGATGAAGGAACGCACAGTATATATAATAATATGTATAAATACTTACAACCTATAGCAAAAATATTTCAATAATTAATTAGTGGCTTTAGTAAAGAAGAATAAAACAAAGTAAGGTCGTTGTGGCCATGCCATGACTGAAAAATAGTAAGGGAAGCGGGGGTCTGGGGGCGGCAGCCCCCAGCTAAAAGCTAGAGCTTTTTTTAATATTTTAAGCACTTAGGAAATTTTTTAGAGCATTTTGTGGTTAGCGGAAGCAAAATTTGACTGTGCATTTATGTGTGCATTTTTAAATTTGAGTGTGCATTTTGGAAAAAAAGTGTGCATATGCACAATAAAATGCACAAAAAAAAACCCTGGCCTAAAATGATTGAAACCAGCTTTTTGCGCAGAATAGGAGTCTAGTCAGCGCCTAAAATGATTGGAACCAGCTTCTTGGTGCAGTATAGGGAATCTAGTCAGCGCCTAAAATGATAGAAACCAGCTTTTGGGTGCAGAATAGGAAATCTAGTCAGCGCCTAAAATGATTGAAACCAGCGTCTGGGATAGAATAGGCGCCTCTCTCCATCCACCCTATTCGCGTGAACTCGAAGATTTCTCGTAGAATTACCTCACCAATGGCTTTGTTCAAATTTGCCTGTACGTATATACGTAGATACGTTTTTCTGCAGTTTTTCGCGGAGTATATATGTACAGGAGAGCAGTTTCCTGTAGGTGTTGAGGTGATACGTCATTACATTACAGACAATATCTGGTATCCTTCACATATTTACGTACTGTTGAATGTATGAAATAACGCATTATGCTAACCATAGTTTGTACCCGAGTAGGTACGTATATATGCAGCAGTTGAGATTGAACTAAATTTAGCTTGATGCAGTCTACGTGCGTATATGTGTACGTTCGAGTTACGAATGTTTATAAAAGAATATAGAATTATGAATGAATAGCTGACAGAAATAATATTTAACAGTGCGGCACGTAACTAGTCCCGCCTGACGTCTGCTAACTATTCATTGCTTTCAGTACACCAGAGAACACGTTACTTTGCAATTAGCGTTCCGTAGTTCAGCTCCTTGTTCGCAATACTGACCTGCTAATGGGGTTCAATACTGATTACATTTATCTCGTGCTGTCATTTCATGCCAGTGCGTTTTATTTACGCCATCGTGATTTAGTATCTGAGCACTTCACGCGAATAGGGTGGATGGAGAGAGGCGCCCATTCTATCCCAGACGCTGATTTCAATCATTTTAGGCGCTGACTGGATTTCCTATTCTGCACCAAAAAGCTGGTTTCAATCATTTTAGGTGCTGACTAGATTCCTATTCTGCGCAAAAAGCTGGTTTCAATCATTTTAGGCGCTGACTAGATTTCCTATTCTGCACCTAAAAGCTGGTTTAAATCATTTTAGGCGCAGACTAGATTTCCTATTCTGCACCCAAAAGCTGGTTTCTATCATTTTAGGCGCTGACTAGATTCCCTATACTGCACCAAGAAGCTGGTTCCAATGATTTTAGGCGCTGACTAGACTCCTATTCTGCACAAAAAGCTGGTTTCAATCATTTTAGGCGCTGACTAGATTCCCTATTCTGCACCAAAAGCTGGTTTCTATCATTTTAGGCGCTGACTAGATTCCCTATACTGCACCAAACAGCTGGTTCCAATCATTTTAGGCGCTGACTAGACTCCTATTCTGCGGAAAAAGCTGGTTTAAATCATTTTAGGCGCTGACTAGATTCTCTATGCTGCACCAAAAGCTGGTTTCTATCATTTTAGCTGCTGGATAGACACTAATCTGCTCTCGAAACTATTGGCATTTTTCCGCTTTAGCCACATTTCCCTATTCTCCCCTTTAGTAATGACCGTTAGGGCATTTTTGTTACTAGTGGTGGTACTTGAAATCATAGAATATATAAATATTGTAATAAATAATATATGACGGACTTGTACTTGGAACGTTTTCAAGGTTTTATCTCAGTCGCAATTTGCGTGTTGTTTGGTACCAGTTTAAGAATGTTTTCACACAAAACCCAGCCAAAATTTATTCTAATGCGCTTGAGTCTAAGTAATGTTCTTCTATTTAAATTATTTGAAAATGTCTTAAGAAACTAGAATAACCCCAGGAGTCGCTGGTACGTTTCATAGTGACAACGTACTTTTTTATTTCTTAATATGAGCGGGGGAAGTCTTCATATTTGTGTTATGCACATATTGCACTTGCGGCACCTTAATGCTTAACGCAATTGCTTACGCATGTTAAACGTAAGTATATATTCATATGTAGGTTTGTTTTACAGGGATATTTGACATAGAAAAATTAGTTAAAGCAGTTGGGCTAATGGGTTGTAAGGCACAACGCGTACTACAGCAAACATTGCCAGAAGCAGACGTGGACGCCTACCCAAGGTATATTTTGGGAGCTAAACTTTGGTACCAATATGTGTTTTGCTTTATACTGTAAATTGGCTTCATGCATATGTACTTACGTAAGTGTAATTACTAGTTAGAGCTTATAAATTCAGATCAGACGATCACTAGCGTAGTCAGAAAAATTTCGGGGGAGGGGTGCAACAATTTGGGGGTCCGGGGGGGGAGTCCCTCAGGAGCTGAAAAATTTTTCCATTTCTAATTTTAGAATTTTTACAAAGCATTCTTTGAAATGAAAAAATACGTAAGACCCAGCACGCAAATGACTGTTTATGCACCCAAATGATGCAGAAGATGGTCAAAGCATACCAAAGGTATTTACTATTTGGTACTCATTTTGGGATGCGAAACACGTATTATGATGGTGCGGTACACTTATTTCGCGCCAAAGGCCCGACAGCTTTTTGAAAAATAGTCGTTCTACACATGCATGGCAGGGAAAAATTCCAGGGAGGGGGTCCGCAATTTCGGGGAGGGTTCCCCATTCCCCCGCCCCTGGCCACGCGCCTGCAGACGATTATACTCTGCTGATCGTGTCTTAACAAAGGGAACGTTACACCCTCACTTAAAAGTTACCCTTAAAAGTCAGTTTCATCAGAATTGCTTGCGTTAAAATGACGTAATTTGACGATGCTTGAGTTTGAATGAACACCTATAAGCTGACAGTCCGTAGTTAAAAATTGTGTGACTTTTAAATTTTATTAAATTTTAAATCGACGACAAAGCTTCTGTAACGAACTTTCACACAATTCAGAGAGAAGCCACAACTGTGCGGGCAGTGTTAGGAAACGGAGAGCTAACGTCAGCTATAGGCTGTTGTCGATGGCCACGACAAATCATAATTTTTCCGTGGGCTTTTCGCTCAAATCTAAGAACCATTAGGATACGATTCGGTGTGATATGTGGGGGTGAACACTAGGGATGGGCGCGGAAAAAAGGACTGGAAAAAAAAGGTTTTTTCCGTTTTTTTCCATTTTTTTCCGATGGGGTGGAAAAAAATGGAAAAAAATTCCTAACGTTATTTTAACAATTTTAACAAAGAAATATGTTTTCTGAGCTTTTCCAGCAATTTCACACTATTTACAACCTTTTCCGAGGGTGATAGTAGGTGGGGGTATGTTAAACCTAAAGAAATTGTATTTTTGTTTTTTCGACGCATCGGAAAAAAATGGAAAAATATTCGGGACATGTTCTGAAAGTTAATTTATGACCTCAGAACATTAAGAAACTATCAAAAACAGTGCTTAATGAGGTAAGAATACGATATTCATGAATTTGAGCTAATTTTGGGATTTGACATTTTTTCCCTTGGAATGTGAAAATGATTGCATAACTCAGGTAGAGTTAATAATTCCATACCTAACAGTGGAGTGTTCAACCAAAACTGCTAAAATGCCTGGAATTATTTACTTTACGAAGCGCGTTACCTACGAAAACCACAAACCAGGTCTAGTATAACCGCCAAGGTATACAGAAGTCACTTGTCCTTTGCTTTACACCTTCACCCGCTGAAAATATTTGATTCCTATAATCAATATTGGAACCTTTCTAAGCGCTTGTGTTATTGCATTACCCCTGTGGGGCTACTAAATATCGTGAAAACTGCTTCGGTGCATGCAAAAACATGAAATACCGCAACTTTTAGAACATTGTGTAATTTTGGAGTGACCGGAAAAAAAGGAAAAAAAATGGAAAAAAATGGAAAAATACCGGAAAAAAAGGTTTTTTTCCGGCAATCTTTTTTTTCCGGAAAAAAACCAACCCTAGTGAACACATATCCCCAAATATCTGGTAGCAAGAGTACATAATGGTAAGAGTATGACACTAAGCCTAGTCTCTGTTATCAGAGCAAAAACTATGCTATGTTCGTTAACGGCTGACCCCCTCACAAATTGGACCCATCACTTCAAAGAAATTCCCATGCTATGTTTGTGTTCTAAAGCTCGCAACAGACGCACATTGAACCAACTGAGTAGTTGTGTTTTCCAGTTTTAGCATGCAAACGTAGCGCTAAAATTGGGTCCAATTTGTCCAATTTGTGAACATAACATAGTTTTTGCTCTGATAACAGAGACTAGGCTTAGCTGGTGGTGTACAACTTTCATTTCTTTAACTTAGTGTCATACTCTTATCGTTATGTACTCTTGCTGGTAGTAACTTCATCTGTATTGTTTTAATCTTTACCAAGTTTAGACCTCCAAGTGATCCTAGACTTTGCCAGAAACGTCCACCGGTAGTGACAATTATGGGCCATGTGGATCATGGAAAAACGACTCTGTTAGACGCCCTGCGAAAGTCAGCTATTGTCGATCAAGAATTTGGCGGAATCACGCAGCACATTGGCGCTTTTTCAGGTAAAGGTTCCCAGGTTTAGAACTATGCTGGATAAGGCTCTCTGTTCTCTTTCGCGCGCTCAGCCTTCTGTGCTGTCCAATGTCAGTGAAACCTATTGAACGAACAGTTAACGATGGTTTCGTGTTTGCTAAAGCCCCGTTAATTGTTATAACTTAGGTCTTGGCTCAAGGGAACTTGAGATAAACTTGTGGCTGCTGGGACGTGATGCACTTACTTGCTATTACCAAGAGTACATAATATAAGGCAGGGTATGCCACTAGGGATACTCAGTGTTATCAAGGCGAATAACTACTTGTTCGCTAACGGCTGACCCCACCCGCAAACTGCATCGGTCACTTGAACGATATTCGCTCGCTGTGATTGTGTTCTAAACTTCTAAGCAGACACAAAAGTCGCGCACACAGTTCTTGTGCTTTGAGCTTAAGCACGTAAGCATAGAACAAGTGAGCGCACCCCATTTCGACTTGGTACTGATTTCCGGGATGGTCACTTGAGTACAATTTGCGGGGGGAGGTTAGCCGTTAGCGAACAGAGCATAGTTTTGCTCTGATAACTGAGAGCATGCTTAGTGATATATACATGATACAGTGATTCTGGTTTAGTTCTTCCTTTTTCATGATAATCGCGGAAAATTTATGTGCTATATGCTTCATAATTTTGAAAGTATATATATAATTCCTTCTCTACTCTCTTCCATACTAACGGGTTTTAAGAAAACAAAGCTTTTGTAAAATTGGTCTCTCCTAGCTCTTTACCCCACCCTTTTACGACTTATAGTCGTACTAAAGTATTTTACGACTGTCGTCGTACTAAAGTCTTTACGACCTATGTCGTACTAAAGTATATCTACGTACTATTGAAGCCGTACTAATACTTACTAATTCTTACTCTAGCCTAAAGTGTATATTTTGGGAATTATCTATGTATTAGCATTGAACTAACATTGAATAAATAAATGTATTATCTTTTGAATGAGAATAGCTTTGTCATGTCTGTAGAATCTATCGAGTTCCTGCTTTCTGAGTACGTTTCAAAAATATTAAGGAAGCAGCAGTGAAATTTGTTAATTTGTTAACAGAATTAAATTCTGTTAAAATTTCATGTTTCATGTTTTAAATGTTTTAATTATCGAAATATTAGGGAATTGTCCAATTTCTTACCCTACCCATTGTTAACAGTTTTCAAAATGAGAAATTTTTCATATTTTGGAACGAGAACAGTTTTTGTCTTGTCTTCAGAATCTATCGAGCTCCTGCTTTCTGAGGACTTTTCAAAAATATTTATATAATTTAAGGAAACGGTGATGAAATTTATTAATTTCATTCTTTTAGAATTTCACGTCTCATGTTTTGAAATGTTTTAATTAACGAAATATTAGGGAATTGTCCAATTTCTTACCCTTTGTTAACAGTTTTCAAACTGAGAAATGTTTCATATTTTGGAACGAGAATAGTTTTTGTCTTGTCTTCAGAATCTATCGAGCTCCTGCTTTCTGAGTACTTTTCAAAAATATTTATATAATTTAAGGAAACGGTGATGAAATTTATTAATTTCATTCTTTTAGAATTTCACGTCTCATGTTTTGAAATGTTTTAATTAACGAAATATTAGGGAATTGTCCAATTTCTTACCCTTTGTTAACAGTTTTCAAAATGAGAAATGTTTCATATTTTGGAACGAGAATAGTTTTTGACTTGTCTTCAGAATCTATCGAGTTCCTCCTTTCTGAGTATATACTTATTAAAAATATATATAATTTAAGGAAACGGTGATGAAATTTATTAATTTCATTCTGTTAGAATTTCATGTTTCATGTTTTAAATAGTTTAATTATAGAAATATTAGGGAATTGTCCAATTTCTTACCCTACCCATTGTTAACAGTTTTCAAAATGAGAAATTTTTCATATTTTGGATGTCATATATGTTTGTTCACCACACTAATGACACTTTATGAGGCGACTGGCGGCGAAACTATCTTTCACTTATTTTGTAAAAGATTTTTCCAAAGCATCCTAAAGAACTTAGTTCTACACTTCTCCACTGATGAGCCGCAAGTGTTTGAACCAGGTCTGGCAGAGGTCGCATGCACTACTAATATAGGAATTTAATGTGTTTTTACGTGTACATATGATAACTGGAAAATGTAATGTTGGAATTAGCACGAGAGTGTATTTTATTTATTTCTTTAATGTTGGACGGGCTTCTGTTTTTGTTCACTTCAACCCATAAATAAATTCCGAAAAAGGAAAAATAGTGGTACGTAAACTAACTTGTTTCTATAATACATGATACAGTGATGTATACTCTTAGTTATTATGTACTCTTGCTATTAGTATCAGCATCTTAACTCTGTCCACTTTTCAACCTGAATAATTTTGATTGCGAGCCAACAAAACCTGATTGCAATGCAAATAAATTGATGAAAGTACCAGAATCGCACTGTTTTTCTTATATTGCATGCGATATTTTCAACTGCAGGACTAGTGTTATTTCGATTTTCAGTTGCTCTTCCGGTGACTGGTGAACCAATCACGTTTTTGGACACTCCTGGTCATGCAGCTTTTCATTCTATGAGACAGCGAGGTGCCAATCTAACGGACATTGTTGTCCTAGTGGTGGCTGCTGACGATGGAGTCATGGATCAAACTAGAGAAAGCATTAAATTTGCTAAAAATGCTAAAGGTGCATGCCTAAGTTTGTATAATACAGCGATTTTAATTTCCTGATTTCACATTTAATTGTTAATTGCTCATACTAAAGTCTGACCAAAAAATGTAGGGAGCGAAACTGTTTTGTTTATACTGAACTACCGGTACATTTTTGCTGCAGCAATGTATATATTTTCTGAACCGTCATGGCAAGAACTTTCTTTTGGTTGAGAAAACATTTTAAAAAAAATAAAATTCATCAAAAGAAGCCGATTTTTTTAAGTTTTGAAAGATCAGTAGAAGTCAGGAACTAGCCGTTCGGTGGAAAATTAGCCCATGTCCCGAACATATTGAATCCAGAATATCAGCTGATTTCGTCAAAAATTGCGATAGTTATTCAATTTTTTCGATTTTCAAAATCCTTTGATCTTTGCCGCTTTTCCAACTTTGACTGGCTATTACTCGCGACTCACTCAATGCAAAAATTTTTTAATTGGATTTTCAGGACCGCTTACGTGTTAGCTTTCAAGTGATATATGTGGTTTTTCAAAATTTGAAAATCTATTTTTTCGAAAAATACCACTTTTTGACCCAAAATTTCGACAACACGAATCCAGCAAAAGTGGGTAAAAATAACATTGTCATAAAGTTTAATCTGAGCTGAATCCAACGATATAAAGTTTTTGTGGCTACATCTTAAATTGCCCCAGCAACGAATTTTTAAACAATTTCCTATTTCAGCTGATTTCTGACAAGTTGTGCTATATTGTGCATTGATTTGCCGCAAATAGTGTAAACTAGCCAAAAACCGGCTAAAAAGCGAAATTGTTTAAAAATTCGATGCGGATGCGATACAAGTCGTTGCCACGAAAACTTTATATCGTTGGATTCAGCTCAGATTAAACTTTATGATAATATTATTTTTACCCACTTTTGCTGGATTCGCATTGTCGAAGTTTTGGTCAAAAACTGGTATTTTTCGAAAAAATCGATTTTCAAATTTTGAAAAACCCCATATATCACATGAAAGCTGACACGTAAGCGGTCCTGAAAATTCAATTAAAAAATTTTTGCATTGAGTGAGTCGCGAGTAATAATCAGTCAAAGTTGGAAAAGCGGCAAAGATCAAAGGATTTTGAAAATCGAAAAAATTGAATAACTATCGCAATTTTTGACGAAATCAGCTGATATTCGGGATTCAATATGTTTGGGACATGGACTAATTTTCCGCCGAACGGCTAGTTCCTGACTTCTACTGATCTTTCAAATCTTAAAAATTCGGCTTCTTTTGATGAATTTTAATTTTTTAAAAAATTTTTTCAACCAAAAGAAAGTTCTTGCCCATGACGGTTCAGAAAATATATACAATGCTGCAGCAAAAATGTACCGGTAGTTCAGTATAAACAAAACAGTTTCGCTCCCTACATTTTTTGGCCAGACTTTAATTAGTGCAATACATTGATTGATTACTGGTAGTTGCTGCCTTTTTGATTATTCTATTTTTGCTAATCTAAAACTAGCAGTGGGGTAACGAAAAAATGGCCAAGGGGTTAGCAAAAATGACTGGAAAAAATTAGTTTTAACACAACAATTTTAAAAAGTTTCTGGCTTCGCCGGAATTTTTGGTAAATATTTTCGAATTTTCTGTAATAATCGGTTAAACTTTTGAAATTTTTCAAAAGATTGAAGGTTTTGTCTAAAAAATTGTACATTTTAATAAAATTTGCGTTAGTTTTTCGAAAACTTTCACTAATATTCTTGAGGTGCAAGCCCACTTGAAAATTTCTGTTCCAAATTTAAGCCCCTTCAAAATTTTCTGGGGACAAGCACAAGGCCCTCTCATTAGCTGACACTATGTTAATGTATGCCTACGACTTCTTTGAAATCTTTGATCCTTTGCCATAGTTTGATGCCCGCTGTTTCGACTTTCAAATTTACCCTCTTATGCCCTATTTTAATTTCCTCTGGCGAACGTTTCGAAGTGCTGCTGTAATGTGTTGTATGTAGAAACGACGGGTAGTAATGAGAATGAATCAGTTGCAAATGTTTGCATCAAATCCTTTTAGCACAAGCAACACTGGGACATTGCCTTAACGTTTGCTTCATTTCAGTTCCTATCATCGTTGCCATAAACAAGTGTGATAAATTCAATGCTGATATTGAACGCACTAAACGATCTATTCTGGAAGCCGGGTTGGTATTGGAAGAGTACGGTGGTGATATTCAATGTGTTCAGATTTCAGCTTTGAAGGTTAGTGTTCATTGTTCAGATTTTGCCTCGTGAAAGTCCAGGTTTTTCTGTGGGGAGCTTCTCGAGGTATGCCCCCTGACTTGCAAAAGATCCTTTTTCTGCAAAAAAGTACTTTCTATCAAAAGCAGCGTTAGATTTGCACTGATTACGTCGTGACTTTTTCAAGATTTTAAGACAAATTTTCATATCAAAAGGGACACTTCGTTGTAAGAAGGAAAGATTGTTTTGAACCGTCAAGTAAAATAGGACATGGTTATAGACTGTTCTGACAGGGTTGGTAATCGTTACGGTTTTTGAGAGGAAGTTTCTTGCTTAGAGGATTTTGTGCTTAATTAGTTAAGCCTTAGTAACGCCAAACTGTTTTAGGCACATGTCTTTGCTTAGGATGTGATGTTATAGGGAGAAAATTTGACTCAATTGCAAGAAGCCATTTTGACCTTAGCTGAAGTCATGGATTTGAAGAGTGACTATGATGGTCTAATGGAGGGAGCTGTTGTTGAGTCCAAAGTTGATCCTGGTAAGGGGTAGGTTATAAGTGTAACTATATCTGACCTTGCTATTTTGTACCCTTGCGATTGTTTATTTCAGGAATTAATGCTTCCGTCATAAAGTCTTGCTATTAGTCTTTGAATTCCGTAGCGGTTCCAATGCTGGAATGCATTTTCAAGCTGGGCAGAAATGGGGAAAGGGAAGGAAAGACCTGGAACCAACTTTGGGGGCTATAACTTCTAGACTGGAACTTGCGAGAGTATTTCTTGGTCATTTTTGCCATTCCAATAATTATCTTCATTTGCAAATCAGTGTCCAAACGGTACACTTAAAATTTTTTTACAGTTTAGTTTAAGCTGGATTTCTTACCGAGGTTGAATGTTTTTCAGTGAGTTTTGGAAGGAGAACTGGGAACAGTAAACATAAAAACAAGTTACATGTATTTGTCGACTGCATTTTGCTATAAGCAAACCCAAATTTTATTTTCTTTGTAGCATTCTTGCATTATCTCTAGCTTGGCAAGTGGTTTGCTTCAGTTTGATCCGATATCTGAGTTGTGTGTACAATTATTTTATTATTATGTTGTTCAACAGGAAAATTGCCACCGTTCTTGTTCAGCGTGGGTCTTTGAAGCAGAAAGCAGTCGTCGTAGCTGGATCTTCCTGGTGTCGTGTAAGAATTATGAAAGTTAATACCTACCTAAGGTTATTGTGAATAAAATGCTGGGATATGGTTGCGGTTTCTTCGATTCCTACGATGTGGTCCTCTGTAATTTTCATTGTCTTTGTTGTTCTAGGTTCGGACTATGGAAAATGAGTTTGGGCAGCAGATAAAGAAAACAACCCCATCAATGCCTGCTGAAGTTACTGGTTGGCGTGATCCACTCCCAGCGGCAGGGGAAATAGTATTAGAAGTAGAAACCGAAGTATGCAGACAAATTTCTAGTGGTCAAAATAATGAAATGTAAAATTTTTGTTGAAGCACTTTGCTATAGTTTCTAGCCCAAACTTTCGAAGATGTAGTTGCTCAGCCCAGAGACAAGTTGGGTACTGTCCTAGGAGGGTACTTAAAAGGATGTCTAGGTGCTGTCTGGGAGGGAGTTAGGAGACTTCCTAAACCCGTTTCAAAAGATTTCTCCTAAATTTAGCTGGCGCTGTCCCTAACTTAGGAGAAAAGTTAGGAGTGGTGAATAGCACTCCTAGCTTATGAGAATCTTTTGCAACCCAATTCTCCTAAGTGACCACCTAAGCTGATCTTAGGAGCGCTCCTAGGCTTAGGAGAATCTTTTGCAACGCGGCCCAGGCCACTGTAGAATGGAGATTTGGAGGAGCGGATTTTTTAATCGCCTTTTCTAAAGTCTGACACAAAAATGTGTGTACAAAATCTGTAAGACCTCCAGTGAACTAAATATAAGTCGTAACCCCATAAAACCATATATTTTCGGAATCCTTGCAGCGAGACGAACATTTTTATCAAATTTAAAATTTTTCAAATTTCAAAAATTTTAAAATATCGATTTTTTGAGGACTTTTTTCGGACCGCTCAAGCTATTTAACTCATTCTTTCAGAAAACGTTTCCCATCCGAAGACGCATCGACTGACGTAAGAACGAAAAAATCGGTTGAGAAATAAGCATTTTATTCTAAAAATTCGTTTTTCCATTTTCTTTGATGTTTGTCGCGCTTTTTGCAGCTTTGACTGGTTATTACTCGCGACTCGCTCAACGGAAAATTTTTCGATTAGATTTTCAGGACCGCCTAGACGTCTGCTTTCACCTGATATGTGGTATTTCAAATTTTGAAAGTAGATTTTTTGAAAAATGCCACTTTTTGACCAAAAATTCCAGCAAAGTAAATTTAGCAAAAGTGAGTAAAAATAATATAATCATAAAGTTCAAGCTGAGCTGAATCCAACGATATAAAGGTTTTGTTACTACGACTTACACTGCGCCAGCAATGAATTTTTAAACAATATCCCTGATTTCAGCTGGTTTTTGGCTCTTTTTGATGTTGTCGCCGTGATTTGACTGAAGCAACGTAAACTAGCAAAAACCAGCTGAAATAAGGGATATTGTTTAAAATTCATTGCTGGCGCAATATAAGTCGTAGTAACAAAACCTTTATATCGTTGGATTCAGCTCAGCTTGAACATTATGATTATATTATTTTTACTCACTTTTGCTAAATTTACTTTGCCGAAATTTTTGGTCAAAAAGTGGCATTTTTCAAAAAATCTACTTTCAAAACTTGAAATACCACATATATCAGGTGAAAGCGGACGCCTAGGCGGTCCTGAAAATCTAATCGAAAAAATTTTCCGTTAAGCGAGTCGCGAGTAATAACCAGTCAAAGCTGCAAAAAGCGCGGCAAACATCAAAGAAAATGGAAAAACGAATTTTTGGAATAAAATGCATATTTCTCAACCGATTTTTTCGTTCTTGTGTCAGTCGATGCGTCTTCGGATGGGAAATGTTTTGTGAGCTAAATAGCTTAAACGGTCCGAAAAACTTCCCCGAAAACTAATATTTTAAAATTTTTGAAATTTTAAAAAATTTTAAATTTGATAAAAATGTTCGTCTTGCTCCAAGGATTCCGAAAATTATGGTTTTATGGGGTTACGACGTATATGTAGTTCACTGGAGGTCTTACAGATTTTGTACACACATTTTTGTGTCAGACTTTAGTTGTGAGCATCTGCTGAGTTGTGATTTTTCCTGCTTTTTAGCAACAACTTAAAAACACGAATTCTCGCCCCCTACACTTCGAAACTTAGCCACATGTCTTGTTGGAAGGAGAAGCTTTTCTGAAATTTGTGTACTTAAAATATTTTTTGCGTTTGGCTAAATTTTATTGCTTTAAAAATTTTGCTTCCGAATGCCTTGTTCGCCTGTAGTTTTAGGAGCGACTTAAGAGCAAACTCAATATACGTATGTGCTGCAATTTGTGTATGCTCATTTGTTGCAGGCCCGTGCCAAGGAAGTTGTTGAATATCGGCGCAAACAGGAGACCAACCTTAAGATTGAAGCTGAAAGAGTAAGTTAGTGTGATTTGATTTTGATTGATCCCTCGTGCTTCGGTCATGATTTTTGTTTGGATGTAATTTAAATTTAAAGTTGGACTTTTGAGAATTGTACTTCCTGTTATTCTTAAATTCATTGCTAGCTAGAATTATGTGGGAACTTGCTTTCTATTTATATACGTCTTTAAAATGGCCGATTGTACGTATATGTACAGCAGTCTTTTCGAAGAAGCAATTCTTTATTTGTATCCGTGTACCTGAAAAAGAGTAAGTCGCCCCATTCAGAAGTTAGAACCTCTATGCCAAAGGTTCTATTCTTCAGTATACAACATTACAGTATAAATACACTTCAGTCAAAACTAAAGTCTGACCAAAACATCTTGGATCCGAACTGTGGGCCCAAAACATTCCACAAAATCCGGTCACATCCTGTCCATGTCCGGTACCAGATTCCTAGGTCCCAAAAACTGTACAGCAACATGGGTTGGTCAGCACGATTCATTGATTGGATTTTTGGAATCCTTGGGTCGAAATTAGTCTGTATACCAAATTATGTCAGGTTTGGACCAATATTGCGTGCTCTATGGTCGTATCCGGTTCGAAAAAAACCGGAAAAAATGGTTTTTCCCGGTCTGCTGCTCGGAATCGCAGATAAAAATGTTCGGTTTTGGCACGATGAATGTTTGGGAGGCTACTTCCGTTTTACCGGTGTCAAAACAAACGAATATTTGGTCCATTTCCGGTTATGAGCATTGAAATTTGAGATTTCATGCACCATTATCTCAGTATCCGGTTAGTCCGGTCCGGAAATCAAATTATTTCATTAAAATGATATTTAGTCTATCCCTAGCAAGCCTTAACCTCAATTTACTTGTATCTGCAGTAATTAGCGAATGACAATTGACAGAGTTTTAAAAATGGTTCAAAAATAAGTTATATTGCACGCGACAAAGCTAAGCGCATGGGATCAAATCTCATGTCCGGTTTAACAATAAGACAAAACAAACAAAATCATCCCTTTTTTAAAACGCTATCATTCACAAATTACTACAGATACAAAGTAAATTGAAATTAAGGCTTGCTAGGGATAGACTAAATATCATATTAATGAAATAATTTGATTTCCGGACCAACCGGATACTGAGATAATGGCGCATAAAATCTCAAATTTTAAAGCTCATAACCGGAAATGGACCGGATATTCGTTTGTTTTGACACCGGTAAAACGGAAGTAGCCTCCCAAACATTCATCGTGCCAAAAACGAACATTTTTTATCTGCGATTCCGAGTAGCAGACCGGGAAAACCATTTTTCCGGTTTTTTTCGAACCGGATACGACCATAGAGCAGCAATTTTGGTCCGAACCGGACAAAATTTGGTATACAGACTAATTTCAACCCAAGGATTCCAAAAATCTAATCAGCGAGTCTGTACGACCAACCCATTTTGCTGTACAGGTTTATTACCTAGACATCTGGTTACTGGACATGGACCGGATGTGACCGGATTTTCGCGAATGTTTCGGAGTAAGGACCCATATACTAGAGTATGAATTAATTAACGTTTTCTTCCCGAATCCGAAGCGTTTTCATTGATTTAGTATTCGCTAACTAGTGTTGTCATCCGGGCCTGTTTCGGGCTCGGGCCCCGGGGCGGGCCCGGGCCGGGCCTGGCCCGAGCCCGGGCCGGATCAAGATTTGATCGGAGCGGCCCGGCCCGGGCCCGCCCCGGATTTTTTTCGGGCCCAGCCCGGAACAGGCCCGGATTTTTCCCGGGCCGTTTCCGGGCCAAAGGTAAAATTGATATACATGGATAGAAAAAGAACAAAATTTTTACTGAGAATCCTTGAAACAAGCTTTCCACTTCAATTCAATGGAAAATTTTAATATATTCAGCATACTGTCTTTGTATAATTATCAAGTATTGATTAAAAACTAGTATCGTTGCTGTTTCGTCAGTTTCACTCCGCTTTCTCAAATTACCTAAAACGGTTTGAATGAATGCTTTCATGCTAAAATGCTTTCAATGATATCTCAGATAGGTGAGTGACGCATTAATTTATTTATATACCTATTCGTTTATTGAGACGACGTTTACAAAAATTCAAGAGACAAACAGAAAAAGTTTGTTTTAATAAAGCCTTATTTTAGAATAACGGATATTGCTACATGCCTTTAAGCCAATATATTCTTTTTACATAAGGTTATTTTTACATTTATTTCCTTTAATTTATGTTTATTATCTAATAAAAATTACATCAAAAACTTTTTACTAATTTTGACCATTCGGGCCTGTTTCGGACTCGAACTCCGGGACGGGCCTCGGGCCTGTTTCGGACTCGAAATCCGGGACGGGCCTGCGGACTTGGGCTTCGTGCCGGGCCCGTCCGGATGACTAGGAACAGCCCGGCCCGGATTTTTCGCTAACGTGACAACACGGATATAGACCGGATATGATGGTTTTAGCGGACTCTCCTTCTCCTGAGGTTTCTAAAAATATATACTTTATATAGACTAACTTCAAAAGTTAACTCAGGAGAGGCGGTCACAATTCGGTTCCAAGATTTTTTGGTCAGACTTTAGTTTTCTTCTAAAAGCTGGAACAGATACGAGTTAGTTTGCTTCTAATCACTCCATTTGCACTAGAAACGTGGGGCTTCGAAAGACGTGCTTCTCCTCAGCCACACGCTAGCACAATGGGTTATAGCGGGACGCTTTTCACCTTTACTGTCGGGACGTCTACCTCCCACTCGTCCAATGCCTGTACACTTTTGTGGGCCTATTCTAGGGAAGTTTTCTTGTGGGGGGGGCTCCTTGTGGCCCCCCCTCAAAGTCCGAGGGGCGAACAATTTTGGGGGAGAATGTTCGTAAAAAATAGCGCTGTTTTTATGGCATATACTGGAAAAGTTAATTTGTCTTGCAAAAATAGGCAGCTTTAGTGGTCAAAAGGCAAAAATTCAGTAAAAATTTTCTGCGTAGCCAGAGATTCAAGCGAAGCTAATTTTAAGTCTTAAATTCGTCTATTTTGGTGCTAAAACTGATTTTCTGAGTACGTTTAGCCTAGTTATATTACAAAACAGACTAATTGTACTGTATTTTTAATTGTACTGTAAATTCGTATTCATAAATTATAATTACATTCTGAACAAGATAATTTTTGTAGAAATGGATAGAGAAAGAACGAGCCGAGCATCATCGTGCCTATTCAGAAGCCAGACAGGCACGGTTGGCTGAAGGATTCTTTAAATTTAAACGAGGAGAACGACAGCCAAAGCATGTTGAAGTCCGACATACGGATGGTCCCAAACTGAGCCTTATCGTGAAAGGTGTGCAAGTGTTCATGTTCGAAGTGGTAGTGGTAGTTAATCCACAAAAGGGATCTCTAAGGGCCTTTTCGCGCGCGAGTTAAAAGATTAGAGTTGAATTTTTAGCTTGTTTAACCCTGCAGGCGAGTTAAAATGAACTGTTTAACTATTTTAACCCTGTGCGCGAAATGGGTTGAGTTAATTTTAACTCTTTTAACTCGTTTAACTTGCTGTGCGAAAGGCCCTTAGTTGGATGTGTAATGCATTAAATAATAGTGATGCGCATGCCAATGCTGACGTTGTCAACAGACATGTTAACACTCTTTGTTTTTGGCTGCTCCAGCATGCTCGATAAGGGGGCCCTGTCCGCGGTTCCGTCAAGGTTATTGGGTTCCTGAAGGATGTGGGGCGCATTCAGCTGCCCAGCCAAATTGATTGACTTCAATGGCCCAAGAAAACAGAACAAGAAAAAGAATTAAAGGGGGGTTGCCTTTACCAGACTACTTGAAGCAAGGCTACTTGCAACAGAATCTAGCCAACCCGGCCGAGCAAGCAAGGCTACAAAATCCAACAAAAAATTGTCCACCACCTCGCTGTATTTTCACCAGCACAACAAAAATTGTCCTGTATTTTCTGTTTGCAACTTGACTTTCAGGCGACGTAGACGGGTCGGTTGAAGCCATTGTGGATGTTCTCAAGACATATTCATCCAATCTTTGTGTCTTGGATATAATCAATGCGAGTGTAGGCGCTGTCACAGAGTCAGACATTGAAACTGCCTCCATGTTTGATGGTAAAATTGGCAGCTTTATCTTTCAAATTTATTACTTTGAGGCATTTCGTATCTATTGCGGCAAACGATAATAGAAACCAGTTGGATTATAATGACTTGAAACGTCTTGTAGTGTGGAAATTTTTCTCTTTATGTTTGTAGGTCAGTTCGTCTGTAAAGATTACTTGTATTTCTATTATAGGAATAGTCTATGCATTTAATACCAGCTGTCCTCCTTCCGTAGCTGACAAAGCTTTATCTTTGGGAATCCCTGTTCGCCATCACAACATTATTTATCGATTTGTGGAAGACCTGAAAGCTGAACTGAACAGCAGACTGCCTCTTGTTGATCAAGATCAGATTCTTGGTAAGCAGTGTGCTCGTTTCTGCATTTATGAAGACTGTGGTAAACTGGGGCTAACAGTTTTATCAGTTTGGTGCCATGCATTTTACAAAGTCACTACAGTGCCAATTGTTTTGTTTAGGTAGAGGAATTGTCATTGCGGAGTTTACCGTTCGGGAGTCAAAAAAGAAGAAAACCATCATTGCCGGTTGTCGCTGTGATAAGGGGGAAATTAGCCGGAAGGAAAAGATTCGGGTGAAACGAAATGGTGAAATCCTTTACGATGGTATGTTGGAATTGATGACGAAGAAATTACATGGTGTCAACATTGAATGATAATGATAATAAGAATTTAAAACATTTGAGTGTTTAGATTCTTGAAACATAGCATGGTGTTAGTATTTCTGAGCTAACATGCGACTCAAGTGGCCGGCAGTTTCCTAAATTACTTCTGATGGCCCTGAGGGCTTTTTCTACTGGAGGGCGCCTCAAACCCACATTTTGGTCTATCCCCCAGTCGCACCCCCTCCCACTCGGCCCCACTCCCAATTTTTGAGCTCTCCCTCACTCATCGTGAGACGCTCAGAAACTGCCAAATTTTAAGGATTTTTCGTCAACGTTTTAAAAAATTTTTATCTAAAAGCTTTTCTTAACTTTGTCAAGCTTCAACTTTCTAGAAAGCGGCAAGTTGCCAAGTCAAGTGAAAACGGGACCCTTGGGTATTTTTATTTAAAGCTCATCTGTTATGGCAACCCGCCAGTTGTGCATTGCAAATTATTCACAGTCGCTGAAAAAAATCAAAAATCTCCCTTTATTTAGTCTTTCTGCTTGCGTAACTTGAGCAGTAATGAAAACTTTGATTTTAGCCCGAATGGCTAGCTTTTGTCTCCAAAATACGAAAATTGGCTATATCAGGAGTAGTATAGGCAAGAGTACATAATAGTAAGAGTATGAAACTCTTACACTAGCATGTATTAATCATGCTAGGTATGCTCGGTTCATTAACTCGGGACCCCCCGTAACTTCCGGGGGATATAAAAATTGTTGCATGATACAAAAATTCGAAGGAATGTAACCTGCAACAATTTTTATATCATTGAAAAGAGCAGAAAAGATGCTACAAAGTTGTCGAATTAGTTTTTTAATTACATTAACCTAATTAAAGTTATAATTGATTAATTAAAGTAACTAATAAATATGTAGCCTACCGTAAGCCTTAGGCTAATGGGCCAATCAGCGAGTAAACACACGCTTATATGAAAGCGTGTAATTAGTGCTAAGTGGGGACCCCCCCCCCGGGAAGTTACGGGGGGGTCCCGAGTTAATGAACCGAGCATACCTAGCATGATTAGTGCATGCTAGTGTAAGAGTTTCATACTCTTACTATTATGTACTCTTGGTATAGTAAAGAAACTGCTTTCAAGAGCAAGTATGTACGTAGTGTGCAATGAAATGTTTCAAATAAGTATGGTCATAACTTTGCGCTTTAAAAGTGTTAGAAATTGCCAAAACTGTTGTGAATGGAAATATTAAATTTTAGAAGCGGAATTGCGGGGAGGGTGTAAAAATTTTTTAAAAAAACTGCCAAATTTCAACTTTGTTTGGGCCTATGATAGATGCGACCAGAAGGAATTTCCACCTTAAGTGCATTGAACTAAGTACATGGTGTTACTCAGCTCATGCAGATGTGAAATTTTTAATCTTGTTTTCTAGGTAGCATTCTTTCTATGCAACGAGAAAAACAGCCCGTTACGGTTTGTGGTTCAAGTGAAGAAGTTGGAATTATTGTTGAAGATCCCAATTTTACATTTAAAACAAATGATGAAATAATTTGTTACAAAACCATTCAGGTTGCCCAGTTCATTGACTGGAAGCCTCCTGGATTTTAGTATCTATTCTTCTAGTAAACAAGCATTTTATTGCGTTGACTATTCGTTTCGTTAGGCGCTTTCACGCTTTTAGTCGCGTAACCATATTTGAGTAAGCCAGTCGCGTATCCATATTTGAGGGCTTTTCTTCATTGCATTGCGTAACGGTGTTCCATCCACAGTACAGGGATTCTCCCCCGTTGGTGGTGGGGGTTTGCTAATAGTGGACCTCGTTTGTTTGAGGGGGTAGGATTCAAAAGACTTCTCCGTTTGGTAGGGTCTTTCTCAGCCACCTCTCCCCAAACAGGGACCTTTTTGCCTACCTCCGCTCCCTCCCCACAAACGGGTCGAGGGTATGTTTGCCGACCCCCCTCCACCATACGATGGAGTACTCGCATATTCTGGTAGGAGAAGCATTACGCAATGCAATGATGAGAAGTCCTCTAGTGGCTAACTCTTCTGTAGTATAGAGCAATTGTGCTCTCTTGGGGCCTTTTCTTTTCAAGAATGGGTAGAGTAGAGTTAAAATTAACTCGATCCTTTTCAAGAAAGAGTTAAGAGTTAATTTTAACCCTGCGAGTTAAAGAGAGTTAAAATTTTTAACCCTGTGTGGTTTCTTGAAAAGAGTTAAAATTAACTCTTTTCCCGCTAATTGTAAAACCAATTCGACCTCTTACTTTTTTCATGGTCAGAGTCTATAAGGGATTAGGGCCGAAAGACTCTGATTAATCTATCAAATTGATCAGTATATATGTATCGAACCAGTAATTAATTTCTTTCTGTATTAGTTTAAATAAGCCCATCTATCCCATATCCTGTTTGTTTTGTTTTTGTTTGTTTATTTGATGTTGGCACACATTTTAGTTATTTCAGTAGCTTAAGCAATCATCACGTAAGGCATCAAAAAAGGTAAAGGTACCTTAAACATTTATGCGATATCACATTGTGGCTTATAATTTACTTAAGTGCTTCGGGAAACACAGGTACTTTAAATTGTATTTGTGGTATAATCGTAATCGTTACCGCTAACTGCGCATATCCCTCCATCTTCTCCTGTCTTAAAATTAACTCGCTTTAACCCTGCCCTTTTCAAGAATCGCTGAAAGAAAAATTTGCGGACTTAATTTTAACTCGACATATTTCATGAAAGAGTTAAAATTAACTCTGTTTAACTCCCTCTGAGCTGTTTCCATTGAAATTTAACCCCTGTCAAAAGAGACGGGTTAAGGGGGTCCATTTTTGGCCGATTTTTCGACCATTTCCGATTTTGCTCGTTTTCACATATTTTGTTCTCCGATTGGTATATTTTAACGAGTTTTTGAAATTAAAGTCGGATCTTTTACGGTTAATGAGTAATTTCACTTCAAAGTTGAGATCTCATGTGTTAAACATAGGAAACTGGAAAAGTTTCAATTTTTTTGACTAGTGTCAAAAAATCTCGAAACTGGGCAAAGATTATCAGCATAATTTGGTATCGTTAGAAACGTCTATTTATGCACTTGGATTTGTTGGAATTAGATTTTTGATTTAGGCCTTTGAATTTTTTTAAATAATTTTTGAAACCTGCTGACTGCGAAAATTGACGTTTTTCGTTAGTGGAAACTGGGGCGTTGTAACTTTAAGCAAGCATTACAAAAATTCAAAGGCCTAAATCAAAAATCTAATTCCAACAAAACAAATTATATAAATAGACGTTTCTAACGATACCAAATGATGCCTATAATCTTTGCCCAGTTTCGAGAATTTTTGACACTAAAAATTTGGTTTTTTACCAAAATTTTGAATTTTTTTGATTTTTTGTTTATTACGTGAGACCATTGCAATCAGCAGCTACCAAATGCCAAAATATCTCGTTTCACGTTATTTCTGGTGGCTGCAGTTCAGTGTTGACTACAAATATTCCTGCTAAGTAGCCCAACGTGGTCGCTGCATCCCAATCTGTCGGACTGGCACCCATATAGCAAAAATATCAATTTTTTCAAATTTCTCAAAACATGTCAAATTTGACATCAATCGAAAGCTCCTAATGCGGGGAACATTTTTTCTTCTTGGGCTACGGTCCGCAAATGCACCAAATTGAATTTAATGGCTGTTAAAGGGTTTTGTGATCTAACCTCAACATTGCCTAAAAGTCTTTAAAAAGGCTTGAAATCACGTTTAGTCTGCCAACACCGGGGCAAAGTTAATTCTTTAGATCAATTCTCAAATGTACACCCCATTGAAGCTCCAAAATCGAAGACTGTTTAAGGAAAATTGCTTTAGTCTCAAGCGGTACCCTCGTTTCGCCCATTATTACAATTGCAAGCAGTTGATAGGTCATAACTCGCGGAAAAATGGATGAAACAACTCAATATTTAAACTTCGTACACACAACATGTGTGGCTACATTATGTGTAAAAATGAGCGAAATCCGTGACTACAAATTTTTTCATGGTGGACCCCCCCCCCCTTAAATAGAGTTAAAATTAACCCTTTTCAAGATTGCATCGAGTTAATTTTAACGCTGGCATTTTAACTCTTTTTAACCCTGCAGCGTTAAACAGAGTTACAACACATAGTTAAAATTAACTCCATGCTTTCATGAAAAGAGTTGATTTTAACTCAACTCTACTCTACCCTACTCTTTCTTGAAAAGGCCCTTGGTTTTACTCTTAGCTAGTAGGATTGAAATTTAAAGCTTTGAAATTCGAGATTCTGTTTACGGGTTGAGTTTGAGCAAGAGTTTATAATACCAAGAGTAAGACACTCAGCTCTTCTTAATAGAATAAGCTTGCGAGATGCTCGACACATTAAGGCCGAAATCTCGGGGGGGGGGGGGTTTCTCAGCGTGTAAACATACAACGCTGACATTTTTCAAAAACAGGCGTTTTCGACAAATTAAATACTATAACTTGAGCTAGGAAAATTGTACAGCAATAATTTTTACATCATTATGTTGCGTAGAACGAGATCTTTTTAACGATATAAAAATTATGTAGTTCGGTTCAGTCAGTCTCTTACAAAACTGGCATTAAAACATCCTTTCTACGAAAATTCCAGGAATTTCATCTTTTCTTCAAAATACCTTACGTTGTTGCTGTATTTGTACGAGATTGTCTGGCCCGAACTAGATAATTTTTATATCGTTAAAAAGATCTCGTTCTACGCAACATAATGATATAAAAATTATTGCTGTACGATTTTCCTAGCTCAAGTTATAGTATTTAATTTGTCGAAAACGGCCGTTTCTGAAAAATGTCAGCGGTGTATGTTTAAACGCTGAGAAGCCCCCCCCCCCCCCCGAGATTTCGGCCTTAATGTGTCGAGCATCTCTCAAGCTTATTCTATTAGGAAGAACTGAGTGTCTTACTCTTGGTATTATAAACTCTTGGTTTGAGCTATTTTGAGGCTGCCGTCACCGGATGTAGGTAGGAAGCCTTGCCGAGGGATTGTCGCACTTTCGTGTGCAGAACAGTAGAACGATGCCAAACAGCTCGGGCCTGTTTTATACCGACACTCCTTCTGCGAACCGTTAGGCCTACTGCAATTAAAGGAGACTCAAAGATTGCAAAAAATTTCGATTTCGCGAAATTCTATTTTTTCGATTCGCAATCGCAAGGGAATTTCGCAACGAATCTGAAGTCTGGTTTTCGTTAACTTGGTATATAAATAAAAGCTAAGTTGTAAGCTGTATTGAAGCAAATACTGAGCTAACGAATAGCTGAATCGAAAAGCTGACTTTAGATTCGTGCTCAGCGACCCAATAACCGCCCACATGCAAGTTTTCTTTAAGATCGAAGACAAAATTTTTTCGGTTTTCCTTGTCCCCTTGGCGAATCAGAAATATCGAATTAAGTTAAAGTTAACCGAGTTAAAGTGTTACTCAGTGTTACTTCTATTAACTTTTTTGGTAAGGATCCTAAATGTTTGGTAGTGATTTTCTTCATATATACTGATTCTCTTGACCGAAACAGCTTATCTGATATTTTTCCTTCTCCTTCGGAAGATGTAAGTAGGCGGACCCAACTCGTTGTGGCGAACTATTTTGAAAATAGATCTTCCTTGCTGTTAGCTGATAGCATAGACACACTCTTACATTCTAGACTATTAGAGACTTATAAAATCATCATCAAGATCAGCCATCTTGATACACTTTGCGCCAGGATGACAGTTGCTTTTATAAACTTCTGACAAGCGAAATTCTGATTGATGAAATTCTGACAATGAAATTCTGACTAATGAAATTCTGACTAATAAAATTTCAATTTATACTATATCAAAACTTAAATTGTAAATAATGAAATTCTTACTTTATGACACCTTTCGTCACCTTTCCTTTCGACGGTAGAAGCAAGGTGTATGTCAGTTGGACGGAGAGGGTATGTTCATTGATGGGGCAGGTATTTCATCAAAGAGTCAACACCAAGATTCAAAACAAACACCAGTTCACGGATCCACGGAGGGTACAGAGATATCTATGAGAAGATATCAAAATCAATAGGAAGATATATATATATATATATATAGAATATATATATAGATATATAGATATATAGAAGATATAAATGTGGACAGCCAGAAATCTAACCAACCTTATTCCGCGACCAGTTTCGACTCTCGAGTCCGATGTGGTCCGAGGCGACTCCTGGCTATCACTCGCTGCAAACGTTTGTGGGGGCTATAGGATCTTTATTCTAAGCCTTCTAACTTCTAAGGGCTTTTTCGCGCAGCGAGTTAAACTAGTTAAAAGAGTTAAAATTAAGTCAATCTTTTTCGCGCACAGGGTTAGAGTGGTTAAACAGTTCATTTTAACTAGCTTGCAGGGTTAAACGAGTTAAAAGTTTTAAACTCTACTCTTTTAACTCGCGCGCGAAAAGGCCCTAAGCCTTATTTTAATAATGAATCCTATAGCGCCCAGGAACGTTTGCAGCGAGTCATAGTCAGGACAGGAGTCGCCTGGCGAATGGGCCACATCGGTCCCGAAACCGGTCGCGTGATTAAGGTTGGTTAGATTTCTGGCTATCCACGTTTTGATATTTTCCTATATCACTAGTCGGGTTGTATACAAAGGTCCCAAATGTGCATCTTTACTTACAAATTTCAGTACATCACTGGTGCTGGTCAGGGACTCAGGGGTGTAGCATATCAATAAAACGACTATCCTTTAAAACAAAGAAAATGCACTTATTATCTACATATTTATATTTGTTTAGGTCGTTTCGTATTTATTTACTTTGATTGTTCCTTGACTACAGTAACTCTTTGTTTTTCCCATTTACTCCAGCAATTTTTCTATTTTGCGAATTGGTTTGGCAATATTTGTTTATATTTCTTGCTAAAAATTTAACAGAGCTTTCCTTAGCTTTAGCTTCACCGACCTGTACGGAGGCAGGAAAAAATCAGCTAGTTTTCTGCTTAAAAGCTTCTATAGCTGGTGGAAACTCGCATCTGTCCCTGAGTGACAGTTTCAGTCATTGCTCGCTGTTGACGCAGGGAAAGCGGGTAGTGAAGTCGTTTTCTACCCTTCTGCTTGAACCGGTTGCTCTTTCTATTTAGAGGTCCCGTGAAAGCAAGAATGCAGAAGCGTTTTTGAAAGCCAGTTTCTGTCTCTCCGTTTGGTAAGAGTCTTGTGTAGATTTTAAGACACAGCTACTTGGCAAACACGACGCTCTAGTCCTTTTGCTCACTGTCGTTTCATCCTTGAGAAATGGGGGATTATGATGAGGTAATTTTGTTAAACCTATTTCCGATGACTTCCTCAAATTTATCAATTTACTTATGATTTATATATCTTTCATACCACATTTAGATTTATCTAAATATGTATAGCTTTTAACGATCTGCCATATGTGAATTTAAAGTGATAGTTCCTATAAATCACTATGGCGTGTGCCATAAATTTTCGTCTCTTCTGCACATAAGTTTGTTTTTGTTTACTGCTTTAATTTTCAATTTTAATTGGGAATCAATAGTTATATATTTCTGAATTTAATTCCTCTTTCTCAATTTAAAGTATTTTAAGTTTCGAAATATTATTTTGATATGTCGTAGATAATAGTAGCGAAATCGTCAACCGCTTTATATTCGGCCGGCGTCCTTTGAGAGAAATTAGTATTTGGCTTCCTGTCAATGGTTACTTAAACAAATTTTCTGGTTATTCGATTTCATTTTTTATTTAGGTAGTTTTTCTAAAAAAGTGCACTTGTTTGCCCAAGGTTTATAATGTTCTACCACAATTTGGTATGTCCAACGTTTTGTCTTTTGCTGAATTAAAGGTTTCCCTGCTGTCGAAGGCTGAATTAAACTTTTTAGTCGTTAAGAGTTAAATTATGTCCATAAATTTAATTAAATGATCCAAGTAGGTATTTCGTGTGAGGTCCTCTTTGTGAACAGCGCTTGTCCTGGCGGAAATATCTTGCAATGTACGTTGGATCGTTCAAATTCAGCCTAGACAGTTGAATTACGCACCAGACATGTTTTTGTTCTTCGTGGCAACAAAATTCAAAATTGTTTTTCAACAAAAACATGAAAATGTGTCAAACTGACTATGTGTGGATATTAATCTTGGATGGGTCAAAAAATTTATGTGTTTTGACTTTGTTCTAACTTGAGCATGATTGTAACATTTTGGCAATATTATACTGTAAGCGAGGAAAGTATCGAAACGCCCACACTTGACACAAGAATGTGTGAGCAAGATTCTGCAAAAAGTGCAAAATCATGGTGTTCATCGTGGAGCTCAGAGAATGCGTAGAAAGTGCTGGAACACCCCGGATCTTACACAAATATAGGCTTAGTTTGGAAAACAATTTTAATAGTTTTAGTAATTTTAATGACTTTTCTAAAGGAACAGGATGACAAAAAATAAAATCTGGATTTTTTTCGGTCAATTGGTAAGCTGAGCTAACAACTGCTGTAATAATCTCCAAGTACATCGACTAATCAAGCTTAGCGATGAGTGGTCAAGTGTTATCAAATTATTTCCAATAATTGGATTATATATGAAAAGAAGATTATGAATAGCCTGTATAGGAGTGTGAACGGGACAGAAACATTTGAATAACGTAGTATCTGAATAGAAATACCTAGTTAAAGAAATGAAAGTTGTACACCACCAGGCATCCGAAAAAAATCGGGCACCTGGCGGGGTTCGAACCCGCGTCTTCTGCTTAACGCGCAAACGCTCTAACCAACTGAGCCACAGGTGCTTCAATAGAAAGAGCGGAAGACCGAATACGAACCCAAAGTGTACAACTTTTCACCGCACAAGTGCATTGCGTATCGCAAGTGGAGCCAGATAACTCTCAAGCCTCCCACTACAATATAAACGAACCCAAGTTAAAGAAATGAAAGTTGTACACCACCAGGCACCCGATAAAATCGGGCACCTGGCGGGGTTCGAACCCGCGTCTTCTGCTTAACGCGCAGACGCTCTAACCAACAGAGCCATAGGTGCTTCAATAGAAAGAGCGGAAGACCGAATACGAACCCAAAGTGTACAACTTTTCACCGCACAAGTGCATTGCGTATCGCTAGGTTCTTCATATTTAATGGACCTACGATGCAGCTCGGTGTCTGATTGGGCTGTTCCTTTTTACGTGGGTGAATATCTGAATAAAATCTGAATAGTTACATATTCATCACAGAGTAAGATTTTGTTAGTTACATTTTAGTGCAACGTATAGGACTTTGCTCGGGCTGTGACAGGCCTCGGGCTTGGTTCGGGCTCGGGCCGGTGTCGTATACTATTTTCTCACCTATGCTAAAATGTCATCTAAGCTAGCTTTTCACAGAAAAGGTTCGTTTCTTTTCCAATCTCGTTAATTTTAAGGGCATTGGATAGTTCTTGCAAAGGCGATTATTGTCATATAAAATAATGTGGTAATTAAGCTAATTATAGCCGCTTCACTTAAAATTAACACAGGTAATTTTCAAATTTTAAGGGAACCCTATGGTATGAAAAATGGTATACGACACCGGCCCCGGGCCAGCCCGGCCCGAGAAATAATTCTTGCGGCCCGAACCGAGCGGGGAGGTCCACAGGCCCGAACCGAGTCGGGCCGTTCTGGCCGCTCGGGCTGCTCAGGCTGTTCGGGCCATTCTATCAGCTCACAGTATCAGAGTGGATTCTGGAGCAGAAGTATTCTTCATTCTTGGCACTGCATGGACACATCAAAGCTATTATTAGTTTGAATTTAATCTAAGGGCCTTTTCGCGCAGCGAGTTAAACGAGCTAAAAGAGTTAGAACTAACTCGATTCTTTTCGCGTACCTGGTTAAACGAGTTAAACAGTTCATTTTAACTCGTCTGCAGGGTTAAACGAGTTAAAAAATTTTAACTGTACTCATTTAACTCGCGCGCGAAAAGGCCCGTAGTCATGCCTTTTTGTGCATTAGGTAGCTAATAATACGTCGCATTTGACTACTTGCTAATACAAAGGTAGACTACAAATTTTTGAAAAAAGAAAAAATGGCGTTCTTTTAATATTTTAAAAATAAAATAAATATTTCAAATATTCAAATTCAAATATAAAATTTTCTATTTTCGAAATATATCTGTTTAAACTATTTATATTTCTGAACACGTAAATATTTGTACATACTTAAGATAACTTCTTTTATTTTTCAATTATTTTTTACATGCTTAATTAACCAATAAGGTGAGTACTTTTACCAAGTTGTGAAGCAACTCGGGCTGCTTGGGCCTTTCGGGTCGTGGCTCGGTTGGGGCCGCTCGGGCCTCGGGCTTCGGGCCGGGCTCGGCCCCCCCGAGCCCAATTTCATAGTGGCACAACCCCAGCAAGGAAATCAGAATAAGTCAAGAATAAGATTATTTAGATTTTAGTTTTATTCTGGGAATAGTTAGTTATTCACATTTGGTGCTTGTGTTTACAATTAGTGGAATGTTGTCTTTGGGCAAGGAAATCCTGGGTGCAAATGAGTCATATAGTTAAAATGATTACAGTCCAGTAATGGTTGTTTCCAAACAAAATAATGATCTCAGTTGTAGCAATTCTTGTATTTGGATATGTGTTTGCAAAGCTGGGTGGACGTATAATTCTGGCTCTCCGGGTTGTAAGAGTATTTAAGTATTAAGAGTATTCCGGCATTTATTTGACCCTTTCGTTCTTAAATTTGCGCTACATCCTTTGTCGTCCCTCCCTCCTACATCGGTGTTGCATTCTCAGTTGATAGTGATTCTTTCGTAGACGCGCACCTATGCGTAACTTTCGCAAAACTTAACCGATTGAACTCTATAATTTAGTATGGGTGCATAACACATTTCTCTTCGACCTGTGACAAAATTTTAAATTTTTAAACTTTTTCAGGGTGAAAATGGACCTAAAAATTTGTTGTCTCCGATTTTCCTGTAGACATTTATGTAAGGTTTTTCAGGGTAGCAGCAGAAATCTAAACCCGTTTGTTATCCAGGTTTTCATTAGCTAGGAATAAGGTTAAAGGTTAAAATTACATCTTTAGTTTGTTCTGAGCTAACGGGTCCCTCCGTAATACTTTCAACGCCGAAATCCCATATATATATATATATATATATACATATATATATATATATATATATATATATATATATATACATATATATATATATATATATATATATAGGACTCACAGAATTCTTACATATATACTTTTTTACGCCGAACCCGAAGTACCGAAGTAAGTACGTCACATTTACTGCCTGTTTATCCACGTCGAAATGCCGTATACGGCTTTTTCGAATGGAAATTGATCATGCCTTCATTGATTCAAATTGATTGCCTTCATCGACATTTTAACTTTTGAGATGTTTAATTGTTTATAAAATTTGAGTGTAAAATCTATAAAATCTTTTAAAATGTTGCCATGACGGATGTTTTGACAATTTCAAAATTTTTCAACTTTTGGAGGCTTCGTCTGTCAGACATTCCAAATGTTTTCGAGTTCTGGCCTTCGAATTCTATGCGCACCGCATGATGGATTAAAATTAATCTTAATGAAAGGAACAAAACTGCATGATTAGTAATTAGTATGTGATTATTATCCGCTACTGACACCTAATAGTCGTATGACAGCAACAAAATTAAAATTTATGTGTAATAGTTGGTTTGTTTAAATTATAACATTCCACAAAATATAGTTCTCATGCACTATAAAAGAAGAGACGTACAATGAACACACTCTGGATCTCTTGCGCTTTCTCTTCCAGCCCTAACCTTTAATTTTTTGATCGGTACTTTTAAATTTTGTATGAGGACTGGCGGTTAATAAATTCAAAAATCAAAAACCTTTAAAATTTTAATTAAATTAAAATCGATATTGAAAATTGAATAAAAAATGTAATTTCAGGTTTGTGCTCAGCTCCCCAGAAAAGTCTGTTTTCCCCAGAAAACTTCAGCAATAGGCAATGTTTCTGCAAATCGGAGACAAAAAGCTTTTGATCCCTTTCCTCCCCTCCCCCTTCTCCCTCTTCCCTCCCCCAACTTAAAAGTTTAAATCTTTTAACATTTTAAAATTTCTAATTTTTTTGCATTCACCAGTCTCGAATAAGTCCCCACACAAAATTTTAAAGTTATTGGTAAAAAGTTAGGGCTGGGAGTTAGCTCAAGGAATCTCACACTCTTGCTTATATTCTAGCTGGATACAGTCAAATTGCGAGCACCCTGAAGTCATGGTATCATGCTTGATTATTTTGAATGTAATATTGGCATTGTCAATATCAAGAATACTTACAAACATCCACATTTTCTTACAATTACATTGTCGAGCGTTTGAGTTACCTCTTCGTCAGCATTGACTCGTACAGTAACGGTGAGGGATCCAAATTTAATCGGTGTGCAGCAGGGTGGCTTTGCCAGATTGTTCAGTTCAGTGTAACGTTCCATTACCTCAGCATAGAAATTGCGGGCCACACCTTCAAAGCTTCCATAGTTCACGCATCGACCGATACAGTAAGAGGTTTCAAAGCTGCTCGGAGCGATGACCCAATGGCCCCAACCAAACTCGTCGAAGTTGACGGTGAGAGACCGCTGACAGCAGGGCAGCAGACTGGATTGAATGGTCGAATTCAGCTGTTGGAGTAGACGTTGATCCCAGACCTCTTCGCAGCGCGGGATCTCCCGGGATTCTGGAGGCTGATTTGTGGATCTGATCAGGCGATGATCAGAGTCTCCAGAAATCTGCTCCAAATGAAGAACGGGTGGATTGAGGGACCATCGAGATTTAAGTTGATCGCAGTCCTGGATTTGACTGCTCACCAAGAAAATGCTGGCATTTTCAGTGATAATTTTAGTGTCAGTTATTGGGAGAGGAATGATAAGCCAGGGCCGACTATCATTACTGCAAATCCCCTGATTAAAATTTAAATCCGTCACCAGTCCACCATAGTTCAATTTACCACTGAAATTCGACCCGAGTAAATTCGTATTCAGTCCGCAGTCGGGAAACCAGAGTTCTCCCTTCGAAATTCGACCAGAAACCGCCAAGCCAGATCGAAATCTGAAGACAATCTCGCAGCGATGTCTTCGATTTGCGTGCCGAATATGACGACGCGACAGTTTACCACTGAAATAGAGTTTTCGTGAGCCGGACTGAGTCTGCTCAAACTGAGCAGCGCTGTCACGCTGAAAAGTTTCTGCTAAGCCCTCACTAAGGGAAGGCCAGTTCCCCGCCGATTCCGGAGGACCAGCAGTCCCTAGATCGTTCAAAATTTGGGCAGCCGTGAGGTAGCGATGAAATTTGTCTAAAGCTTCAAGCTGGCCAGGGCTAACTTCCTGGTGGGCACTGATCAAGTAAAATGTAAACAGAGAGGTAGAAAAGATAAGCAAGAGACGACTTCCACTCATTATGACAGAAGAAATGACGTGGGATGACGCAATGGAAAGGAAAAGTTTGATAGGAACGTCAAAAGTTGCCGAATAGAAAATTAACAAAGCCGAGTGAAACCTGTAACTTGAAATTACAACTTTAAAATGTTAACAGAAGGTCAAATGGAATTAGTTTTTATCCTGTAGGAATACTTTTCTATTTTGACTAAACTTTAAGACGGCTGGCAGGCAACTATTGAGTTTAAGCCAAGAATAAAAGTTGCAGATTCAAGTTCTTGTGACGGTAATTTATCACGCCTGCAGTAGTACACACACAGGTGATACGTCTAAATTCTTGTTCACTGGTTTTTAACCAAAACATCGTAAAACTATGACTACGTTTTTTACGGGAAAAAGTTTGATTGTAATTGAATGACCCAGACGTTTAGTCTAGTCTTAAGACGCGATTCACTAGACTGTGATTGTATGTAGATTTTAGTCTTCAAGACAACCAGCCGTTGAGTTCCCTGGATTTGGTGATCTAATGGCTGAAAGTTGTCTGCAAAACATGAATTCCATAAATGGATGTCAGGGACTTGTGTAAAAGTAATTACGAAATAACAGGAGAAATACCACTCTTCTGACCAGGTTAGGTCATAATTCCAAATCAAATTCTCAATATGGAAAGATGTCACATCAAAAACACATTGTAGATCTTTGTAGGCCTCTTCGTGTGCACAGAATTGTTCAAATCTTGAAGCAATTTGTAACTTGAATTTCTTAATATATTTTCATTTCTTTTTCTATTCAATTATATTTTGTTTCAGGACAGTCACCACAAATCCAAACGACGCTGGACTAGAGAGCAGCTGCATGCAGGCGCCACCTTGCTCAATCCGCAGACTGGGACGAATCGGTATGCCTCTCAGAAGGGGATGACAGGATTTGGCCAAACTCGCTGGAATATCACCAAAACCTACGATAAGGGATATCTGGAAGCGGATCGCGAGGGAGAGGGTATCTTGAGAGGTCAGTATGGTACCAACAAATTTGACTCTCAAAAGGGTATGACGGCTATGGGTGCCATTCGAAATACCACTCCGAAAATTCGCTACAAGGAGGACATGGTCCCTGGAAATGTGATTGAGGGTGAAACCCTGATCCCGATGCAGGCAGGATCCAATAAATTCGCATCGCAGACCACGGAGGAAGTGGTTATGTTCGGGCGAAGAAACACCAAAATGCGAATCTACGGTCGACTCCCGCGGGATCGAAAAACGGAAATGATCATACCGTATCAGTCCGGAACAAATATCTACGCCAGTCAGGCCGGAATGGCAGATCCGCCGGGCGTGGGAGCCTTCCGACAGGCCACTCAATGGATTGATGGACTCAATTTCACTGAAGACCAGCTGCGGAAAGGAACCATCTTTACGCCCTGGCAGTACGGTAGCAACCAATTTGCAAGCCAGAAAGGTTCTGGCGGTTTTGCTAAGGTATGTAATGTAAAATGCGCTCGATGTTGTTTTCGAGTTAGATTATAGGCATCGTCGATAAATGTTTGCGGAAGTAGATTTTGATTGTTCCAACTTTCAATACTTTTTGTAATGCATCTACAGTTCCCGCTGTATCAGGTGATTTGATTTATAAAGCAACTGCCTGAGATTCTGGATAATTGCAGCAAATTCTCAGTATTTCGTAATTGTTTGTATCTTAATATTTCAGTATCGTGATGTGTTGACGAAAATGGTTGGAGGTAAGGAGATTGCTGACGAGCTCATACGACTGGGTGAAGGTTTGGTTAGGTTACAGTCTGGTACCAACAAATTCGCCAGCCAGAAGGGAATGACCGACTTCGGTGCCCGACGACTTAATGTCAGCCGACCCAAGTGGAAGCAGGAATGGTAAATAATATTGCTATAATTTTTTGTATAATTTCAAAACTATTTGTTTCATTTTAGCCTGCTACATAAATTCTGATCTGTATCAAATAAACAGGATGCCATAGCCACAGTTTATAGTCATGTTGATATCAAGTTATCACGTCACGAGACTGATTATCGATACTTTTGACTATTTCAGGATCGAAGAATGGGAGGAAGCAGAGCAAGAGTGGCTGGAAAGCGGTCGTGGAGCCAAGGTCGATCAGGAGAAAATGGAGCATGAGAAGAACCTGAAACAGAGTATAGTGAAACAATCCGGAAGCGAGTCCAGTCTTCACACCACCTCCAAGGCTGAGCCAGCCACTGAGAGTGCTGCAACGGAAGAGGAAGAAGAGGAAGAAGATTAAGACTATTTATCTAAGAAATTTCTGACTAGTGCATAATCTATCGGATTATTGGATTTATTTAATAATTTGCTCCTTATGAAATTTTTCTGTTGAAAAATCTTCCAGATTATGCATTAATTAGAAACTTCCATAGAATGAATTTTTAGCATCAACCCAAAAGCTTTAGTGCTTTATGTGTGTTAGGCTTCCTGTTTTTGAGTAGTAGATCTTTTATGAACATTATAGAAATTCTGCTCTGTACTGTATGTATGTGCAAATTTTTATAAATACATTTTAACTAACCCTACACAGTTCTCACACCGCTCCTACCCTTCAGCGATGTTTATCAAAAATTGCACATTTGAAAATTCTGGAATTTGCAGGTCTAGACCAATCTCGAAGTCGGCGCAGCCCCCTTCCAAAATTTAGACCCCATGTTGATGTGTGCCCATCATAATAAATTTATGATTCCGCTAAAATATGTAGGATGCTATTTCTACAAGAATTGTGCCCAAACAAGGATTGGTTCGATTTGTCTTGCGTCACCACGACAGTTGCTCAGTCGGCTTAATTAACTGAAGGTTGTAGATTGGATTCTCACCTGTGCCATGTTCTGATATTGAGCCTTTCGGTGTTGCAATAATATAGTGCATATAGCCGTATTTTAGTCATTTTTATTATATGTTTATGCTATGATTGGCGCAAGTGACGTCATGAAATCCCTCAAGTGTTAACTCAGGATTACGTAAACATAACTCATTAGCCTATTGATATCAATCAGTCGACAACGAAGTTGAAGCAACTTCTAAAGCAAGCGCTAAGCTTATGACACATCTGCTGTTTTCAGGTCTTCTTAGTTTTAGTTTTTTCGGTTATTCTTTGACTTTACTAGAAAATTCCAAATAAAGCTCTTGTTAGCTGGCTTACATAGGTTCTGCATCGTAAGAATGCGTATTTTAGTGATATTTCATACGTAGAGGTTTTGTAAGTAAGCAGGCATTCAAATCTCGTTTACAGGAGGAAATGGGAGAGGGTACACGGCTGGCCAGACAAAGTCAGAAACTTTAGCTAAAGCCATATTATATAACAACAACATAGGAAGATTCTCTCGAGAGATAATAGCTTGACCGACAACAAGATTAGAACCTAACTATGTATGAGTCTCCAGTTTTCCCTGCTTTCCTATTGATTTCAATGGGTCATATTCTTCATCTAGGCTTTAGCTAGGGGCTTCAGGCTCAGGCTTAGGCTTCATGGCTTGTTCCCTTGCTTTGGTCTATCTCAGGGCCGACTAGCTTCTTTCCTTTAGTCTGCCGCTTCGTTATCATCTCTCCTTATGCTGGCGTTGACTCACCCTTAGATCCAAGGTTGTTTTCTTTACTCCACGGTCCGGATTTTGTTAAATATTAATGGGCATTAGGTTGGGAATTATATTTCTTTTTAACGATTTTTATGAGCTTTTTCTGGACTGTACCAGTAGAAACTGCCAAGTTCCTGAGTTAGATCTGCGTGGGCGCTCTGCGGCATTGTTCATTCATAATATTTTCAGTAATAAACGGAAGTTCACAATTTGACGCTATGACGACAAAGGAAGAAAGCTAGGGAAGTCTCCAAAAATATAGAATCTATTCATGGACCTTAGGTTCATTTTGCTCAAAATTGAATTTAAACTTTTGGAATGACGTTAAGTTGTGCCTGTGCCTGTGCGGCTATAAATTATGAAGCATTGAAAGCGATTTACCTAAGTGTGTCCAAAACTCATAAAAATGCTGCTACATACCATTGTTGCTGTATCCACAACCTAAGGATCGCTGTGAAATGCTACAATAAAGTTCACTGAAATAGAAATTTTAGTATTAATGCTAATTCTGATAATACAGATGGTAAGTAAGTGTTAGCTTTATCATTTTTCGTAGCCAAACATTACGCGCACTTCGCATTGTACTCCTTTGTAGTCAGCAAAAACTTGCACAGAAGGCCTGAGAAATTGAAATGAAGATGAAAACAAGAAAGTGATCGAGATTGATTTTCAAAGGTTCAAATGTTTGTGGCCTTAATGTTAAATCAATAGTGATTCATTACTATTTAAATAGTCCAAGTTCCACAGTCCGTCAGACTTTTTGGAAGCAATCTACATAGTACCTTTGTAAATGCAGAACACGGAAGTTTGTTTTATTAAATTAAATTTTACATTTGCAATTTAAAAAATAAGTATCTAACAGTACAATTGTAGGCTAGTCCGTTGAGGATTTCAATTCAATCCCCATGGAGACAATCTTTTCAGGTTTTTGAACAAATCAATTTGATCTGAGCGACTATTTTAATGCTATTAGATACGCTTCCTTTGGCATTTTAGGTAAATATCCTTTGAGGTAACTTGGTAGTGGAGAAGGAATGGTGAAAAGGAACCATTAGCGCCTGATAGTTAAAGCAATATCTCTCATTTTAATTATGCATACCCTGGGGGATTTCAAAGCAAATTGGGCCGCACACCTTCTGTTATATGGACTTTTATATCAGGTTGAGGCACAGGCGCTTTTATGGCATAGCTTATCCTCAAGTGCAAGGCTTTTTCCTAAATTAAAAATCCATTACGTAGACACGAAATGTGACAACCAAAAACATTTAGAATATTAATTTAAGGGCTTTCTTCCGTACTTCGCATAATTGCCAGGCCATAATTGAATTGCTTGGAAATCCTTAAGGACACATTTTTTAAGCAGCTTGTTTGGTTCTATAGCTTGGCTACTTCAGTAGTCCGTCTCAGGAAATTCTCCGGCTCTAGCGGAAAACGATAAAATCTTATATATTGATAGATATGTACACCTAATAATATTCATAAACACTTTGATGTATGTAGGTATTAACAAATTTTCGGCTAGCCAGCCAAGGCATCGTCCTCTTGACAAATCAAAAAGACGTATATATATTATTTCAATACCCCACAAGTCAAATTTTTAATATAATGCATAAAGTCTCTGAAACCTATGACTTGGTATTGCTTACCAATTACCCCTTTTTGTGGTCAAATTTTCAATAATTGAAGCATTTTAGGAACATGTGTCAATAAGTAATTTATGTTGACGTTGATGATAATGACCAAAAACCCAAGTTGAAAAAACGTCAATCTAAGTTAATTTCAGCTTATGGACATAGTTTGGATTAGTTCCATTCCAAACGGAGTAAAATAATTTGTCAAAATTATATCTTTTATTTATTCAATGCGAATGAAGTTTCCAGGGGAGCAAAAATTATTTTCGCTAAGTTTGCTGAACAGGAATAAATTCTAGAAGCAAACTCCTAACTTTTCAGCACACTCTACAAAAATTTGTTCCTCTCTCTTTGTCTCCCCTTGCAAATAAAGAAATGTAAAGTTTCGAGTCTTTCAAAATCGAAAAGCATTTTAACATTTGAACATTGTTTTAAAATGTCAAAAATAGGCCCCTGACAAATCTTCGCCCAAATGGTGACATTTCACTACTTACAATATTGAGGCCTGAGGGCATCAGATCCCGTATAAAAGTAGTTGTCATTTGACAACTCGACCATAATCCCCAACCTTTCCAGCACTTTTTTACCCTTTCAAATAGTTGTAAAGAGACAAATGTTGGTGCAAACAGTTGAAATGTATCATTTTCTTCTGAAAGATATCAAGTTTCCATTTTTTCCCTCGAGGGTCCTAGCTGAGGCCAATTTTCCAGGAACCGGGATCCCTCTTTTTCCTTCACAGCATGAATTATCCAGTGTCATTGGCAGCTTGCGTGCCTTCAAAACCTCTCTTCGATGTGGGCTAATTAAAAAGTCATCAAGTTTTCCGTCCATTTCGTCCAACTTGGAATCCAAATTGGAAAGATTTGACGAGAGTAGGAGTCTTTTGCCAGGACTAATTCCACTCGATAAGATTTTCATATGATGCGCCGCGTACTGGGCTATGTTTTTCCTTATAGGGATTTGTTTTTCCAGATTGGACTTGTTTTTGGCAAAACAATACATAGCGTTTTTGCGACGATTGGACTGATTAGAACTTAATAAAAGGGTATAAGTTAACAATATTGCAATAATATAAAACTAGATTTTTGCGCGAGTTCTGATATCTTTAGAATATTGGGAGTGTTACGTTAAAGAATGTCCCTTTCATTGAAAGCCTGAGTTGTTCACAAGACTTAAAAATATCGTACAGAAACTTATCTGCTGTATTTTATCTTAGAGACTTCTTAAAGATCGGGTCAGAGTACAAAGTTTATATTTTTGTGATCTAGTCAGGATTTGTGATTCATTTTGTGATCTTATCTTATATATTTAATTATATTTATTTAACAATTATATTCTTATTCCTCCACATTCCAAATGCGTTCTCGTCTTGCCAAAGATTGGAGCAGTCCCCGTGCATGCGGTCTATTTTTGCCTAAACTGTATCGACCCGACACTGAGCCGCTGATGAGTCACAGTGTCTCAGCTCGGGCCATCTTCGACTCCGGATTTGGATCAGAAATGGTAGAGTCGACCAGATCAATTGAAACGACATTGGATCCTGTTCTGGAGCAACCGGTTTTCTGTGAACCCTCGACTAGCCGGAGCACTCTTGGCGCTTTGCCTTTGGAAGATGTCCCAGATCATAATGTGATGATCCGATCCCAAACGTCACCAATCGGAACCTGCTGGATGCTGCATTCAGACTCCAGAAGCGTTTCCTCCAGCAACTCAGCAGATGAGTGGGGTACGTATGGCCAAGAGTATATAATGAGGGAGAGTGGGAAGCTTGGCTCTTCTTAATAGAAACGGGCTGCGAGATGCTCGGCACATTAAGGCTGAAATCTCGAAGAGGGGGGAAATCTCGTGAAATCACTTACCATTGTTCATGATGTGCATTGTAGACATGTCTTAGCGTTGTTAAGTTGTGTTTATATGCAGCGGAACTGAAATCCACTGATGAGGATTACGCTAAGCGGGACCCCCCCCATGAGATCTCGGGGCGGGGTAGTGGGTCCCCTTACACACGTAAATTTAACATAAGTTAGCGGTTGGCGATTAGCCAATCAGATGCGTTTTAGTTCAAACGCGTGATCAACAATGGTAAGTGGGACGCCCCGCATTCTATTAGGAAGGAAGAGCCAAGTTTCCCACTCTTCCTCATTATATGCTGTTGGTGTAGCTATTTTTTGAAAACATAACCACTTTAAACAAAACTTGAACTGAACCTGAATGCGACTGTGCCTAAGTAACTCAGATGGGTGAGCATTTGCCTCGTTGTGCGCAAAAATGTCGTGGGATCGAGTCCGACCGCAGGTCTAAATTTTTTTTACACGACTTTCTACTTTCTCAACAAGGTAGCTAACCTCTCTGTTTAAGATATTAACAATGGATAGTTTTATATTGACTGTTGTGTGCCGGAAACGAACTAGTTAAATAGTTTCCGCCCATTTTATTGGGTGTATATGCGGTAGGGAGTCCGCAGAAGATTTAGGAAGAGTACCCATCAATATTGTTTGCTTGGTTTTTTCCTAGATACTCTGTAAAAATTTGAGGAATTTCGCTCTGAAAGTAGTATCAATTACTTACTTTGAGCTTCACTTTATCCGTTTCTCTTCTTTTGTATGTAAATAGGATTATGGTATTCCCAATAAGAAGAAACACACTGACATCATTAACGCATATTCATCTGGTCATGTTCATGCATAAGCATAACACTTAAAGTTTATTAGCACGGAGATATCAGAATATATAGGGTTTAAGCAACTTGTATTCATTCACTTGCAGAAGAAAAACATTAATTACTTTCATCTCTCGGCAGAAATGTAATTTCTGCGTAATGCTGCATTGAGTGTTGAATAAAGCCACATTTATATTATATGTGTACATGACGACAGCTTGTATGTAGGAGAATTATTTCAGAGTTATTCGTGAAATATAGTGGTTATACCAAGAGTACATAATAGACAAGAGTAAGAAACTCTTACGCTAGCATGTACAAATCATGTAAGGTATGCTCGGTTCATTAACTCGGGACCCCCCCCCCCGTAACTTCTGGGGGGGTCCCACTTTGCACTAATTACACGCTTTCATATAAGCGTGTGTCTGCTCGCTGATTGGACCACTAGCCTACGGCTTACTGTAGGGAATTTATTAGTTAGTTTAATTAATTAATTATAACTTTAATTAGGTTAGCACAATCAAAGAACTAATTCGACAACTTTGTAGCATTTTTTCTGCTCTTTCCAATGATATAAAAATTGTTGCACATTACATTCCTTCGAATTTTTGTATTGTGCAACAATTTGTATATCATTGGAAAGAGCAGAAAAAATGCTACAAAGTTGTCGAATTAGTTTTTTATTTGCTTTAACCTAATTAAAGTTATAATTAATTAATTAAACTAACTAATAAATTCCCTACAGTAAGCCGTAAACTAGTGGTCCAATCAGCGAGCAGACACACGCTTATATAAAAGCGAGTAATTAGTGCAAAGTGGGACCCCCCCCCCCGGAAGTTACGGGGGGGTCCCGAGTTAATGAACCGAGCATACCTAGCATGACTTGTACATGCTAGTGTAAGAGTTTCATACTCTTTATTATGTACTCTTGGTTATACTACTTCGCCACTGCAACTCCTCTTTGTTCTTTATTTTCCCTCTGTAGTTAAGTGCTCGTCACAACAAAACCTGGAAAGTTTGGAAAAACAACGATCTCATTTTTCTTCCAAGCTAACGATAACGTCTTTCATCCTGTTCTGAGGGAGGGCTCTGTTTGTGAGAGAACCTCGTTGAAAAATTGCGTCATAAAGACAGTTTTGTAGTTTCGCGAAAGATTTCTGAAGGCCCGTAAAAGATTCACGGCTGTCTCCGTTAGAAAGTTAAGTTTTAGGTTATGGAAAATTTGAGCCTGCTTTGGTGTCCATTTCTTTATACTAAAGTTTAGACTTAGTAGCTGTTAAAAATTTGAAATTTTCCTTCTCCGAACCTTTATAAAAATCCTTGCTAACCGGATTCAATTTCAGAATTTCAACGTTGACGTTTTCTCAGTTTAGTTAGTCTGCTACAGCAGCTGGTACATTGCACTGACTATGCTGGTTTTCTACATTTTTATAGCTGAAATCCCGTACTATATTTTTTACCACGGCTGCGTATAAAATTACAAAGCCCCTGTCAAGTAAGGGTGCTTCCAGCCTCTTGTGTTTTTCAAACATAACATTTTTTGTAAGAAAAATTATGTGAAATAGCTTATGCTTAACCAAAGTCAGATAACACAAAAGCTACTATTTCGTCGTGTCCCTGCCTGCTGGTTTCACAGATGAAACTTGTGGTTAACAAACTTTACTGTTACTCACTCACGCTGTATGTATCTGGACCATTCCCTTAATTTTACATTAACCAAGTGGGCCAAGATCGAAGTATTATGAGAATTTACTACCGGGCAGCGATAAAGCTGTGACCCACCACTCCCAAAGTTGTCTGTACTGATCGGTTTATCGTGTAGCATGCGCCATGCATGTTTATAATAACTTTGTGGAGGGTTGAAATTTTTTATTTAAATCGTATATTTTTAGTTTTTTCTTTATTTTATAAATTAAACTCATTTTTGAACAAATCTGAAAGCAATATATAAGCAACGCGTCCATTTGACATTCTTATTCCATCTCGTTTAGCTGAGAGTTATTATGTAATGCAAATTAAGTAGTACTCAGCTGACTAAATGCCAGCTGGAATCTTCTGCTCTCCCTTACTTCCAAACGTTAATGTAAATAGTTTAGTTTCTGTGATTATAGGAGTTAGAAAAATATTTAGTTAACAACAAGAACTACTTTCTTGGGTTGTATATAACTGTTTGTGCTGGCAAGGGAATGACGTTCACATTTCAGTCTTTTTCCTGTGCATTTACTGTATTTCTCAGCTTTCCTGTTTGTTGTGAAGGACTTTTGAAATGTCTCAATCTGATTTTGTCCTGAGCTAAGCTCAGCAAACACACTCCGCTCAATGGCAGAATTATTCGAGTTGCAAAGCTTAATTTTTCGTAAGCTGTTCGCCTTTTTTCTTCATTTATATGTTGGTCATTTGCTAGCGAATGTGCCAGTCCCCGGCTATCATTAGAGCAGGTGTGACGTGTGAATGAATACTATTCACTTTTATCATCAATAATTTATCATTTTTTTGGCTAATTTGGAAAATATTTAACGGTGTTAAAATGGAAGGAACGTTCCTGCTTGTGCTGGCTATCATTTCCTACATTCTCATTGTAGTAGGCATTTGTGCATTCGTTGTTACTCGATATTTAGACGGATACATGACGGTGGGAGACGAAAAGATTCGAATAAAGGATATCTGTGATCTTCTCAGCACCAAATATGCCTTTCTTTCTGGTAGCAATTTTTGTATTATTGCTTATAAAATCTATTATTTGTTTAGTATTTAGTACATTTTTAATTTTCATTTCGCAATGAGCGACCAGATGCGATGCATTGTTGTCATGGACTGAACAAGCAATTAATCAGTTACTACACTTAAAAGCGCTGTAGGTGGCAAAGTTTAGCTTGGACACCGAACCGTTGTGCGGGATTTGATGGCTATTGAGAAAGCGGAGCATTAAATTAATGTAAAGATGAAAAGTATTTGAGGAGTACATACATATATTATTTGATTGCATTTCAGGAGCCAAAACAACGGAGGGATATCCTGTGTTGACATTTCCCGATGTGAGAGTGCATTTGCCCTTCCTAGACTACCGGCGCCTTATCACTTACCTGGTCGATGTACCTCCGTAAGTCCTTCACTGATTCCTGTAGATTACTAGGCCTATGTGGAAATTATCCTGTATTTTCTACAAAATCTTTTGTATTTTTCTACAAAAGTGGTTCCTGTAGTTACTATTGACATTTTTCTAAGAGTGATGCAATAAAATGTTTTGACTTTCCAGACTTTAACTCTTTTCTTTGGCTGCCTATGGCATTTTTGCTGACAGTGTTTTGTTTTCATTCAATATTCGTTCCGATATATACATAATACTTTAGATTGGAAGACAGCTACAATGGCTACGTATTGATCATTGACAAACGTATGGACAAATGGACTGCTCTCAAAGCTCAGTTATCAAATATTGCCGTAAGTGGCTATACCTTTTTTCGCTAAATATCACACACCAAGTTTTGTCTGGTATAGGGGTAGTGCCAGATTCAAGTTTTATTGTCGAAACCAAGTTGGTGAAAAAAGAAATTTGACTGTTAATACCTAGTTTTTGCTTGAAGTCAGAATCTATTAAAAACGGAAACAGAAACGGTATTTCCAGTTCCATCGGCCTACAAGCCGCAACGATTTTTGCATTCATGCAATCAGGATTTGTTATAGCTGTAGATGCATAAAAACTGGGGTACAAAAAATAATACTTTCTGTCTGCTTTTATCGAATTCCTAAAAGTCTTGTCAACGTTCTGTTGTAATTTCGCAAGCCGACTGCGGAGGAGCCCGTTGGTGAAATTACTTTTAGTGCTAATTATTGGAAGGCTAAAACAGTAATTTTTCTGTGAACTTCCTTTACATCTGAACATTTACCTTGAGTAGTATTATCAGATCAACAATATGATTCCTTTCAATTCAAATAAATTTCATGAATAGCTATTATGTACTAATGTCAACCATAATACTGGTTTTAAACTTTTGTGTACTTCAACTTTACAAGGTCATCTTTACACTTTGAATTGTCAAATTATGGTTTTTGCATTAGCAGTTAAGAATGCTTTTTGTGCAAAATTTTTTATGTGACTAAACCAATATATTACTATTTGCTGTTAGCTTTAGACTAACTTCCATCCGGTTGTTTATTCCGTCCAACAGTTTCTTTCCTTAAAGGAGTTCATTAAAAATTTATTGAGTGAATCTTATTGATCAGATTTCAGAAATTAAGTCTGTATTAATTATTGGACGTTTAAATTTGATGAAGAACATTAAAAATCCGGTCAGATTAAATTACGAGTTCTCCCGGTCCAATCCTCTCCGCTTCGCCTGCACGTTTGGACAAAGCCAGTGAGCACTAACAAAGGAATACTTGATCAAAAATCTGTCTATTGCTCGGAAGCGGAGCAAACTTATTTCCCTTAGCAATACCTTACTTACTATATGTTCCATCAAGAAATAGCCAAGATTGCATCGCTGACCTTTTGTCCAGGCTGTTTTGGCGGGAACTGAGTTTTCTCCTGGTCGGATCGGTGTACCGTTTACGCAATAAAATGAGGACAAAACCTAGCTGTTCGTTCTTCTTCTTATATTGTTTGTAGAAAAATTATGAAATCTTGGTATGATATTCTTATTTCAGAATTATTTTCCAGCTACGATTCAGGTAGTCTTTATTCTAAAACCGGAAGGAGTATTTCAGAAGGCTTTGGAACTTAGCGGATTCAAGGCTGGATTTGAATCCTTTAAGTTTCGGGTAAGTTTGTTACATATTCGGATTGATAAACGTCCTCTATAACATGTAACTTTGTTTGTAAAGATTTAAAATTTTAATTTACTCTTAATGAGTTTCCTTAAAATTGGTGAACAAATTCCATTATTACTTACTTTAGTAGGGTTATGTCAGTAAGTTTTGAAGGTCTGTTTTAAAAGATAATAGCTTTTCACATGAACTGAAGTGATTCTTTATTCAATCTGAAAGGAATGGAAATTGAAATTTAGCCATCCCTAAGCGGTCACCATTAACATCCAAGTGTGGGTCATTGTTTTCCAAAATATTTGACATATATGGCATTTGACATTTGAAATTTACTGTGTCTGGAGTAGAATTGTCCGTATGGACAGGCGTGGCTGTCATTCTCCTGATAAGGGAGAAAGTGATTGGTTGGGTTGGACTCCGTGAGCCATAGTGCTTTCACTAATTATTAACTTCTAAATTACTTGTAAAGCTTAGCTATACGTAGCGCTACCTGGGGGCAGTTTCATAAAAATTGTACTCGCATGCGAGTGCTAGCATGCTAGTACTCGCAAGGCGAGTGCGAGTTACAAATGAAAGTGTTTCATAAAACTTTTCAGGGACTCGACTAAAATTAGCTTAGGTTCTGCTACTACTAGCGGCACTAGCACTGCTAGTGCGAGTTGCAAGAAAGCTAGCATAAGTATTCCCAAAACAAAGTGTAATTCTTTAAAAAATCCTATGTTTTTCACCTATAAACGAAATCATTTGAAATTTTAAGACAGTGCAACGAAAGTATTGAACTTCACGTTATAAAAATTTCAAAGCAAAAATCTAAAACAGGCGAACGTTACAGCACTTTTTCTGAAAGTTCTCTAGTCAAAATTCACTAGAGAACTAGACTGCTGCTAGTAGCGGCGTAGTCTCCAGCAGCAAAAGTTTTATGAAACAGTAACTAGCGAGAAGCCGTTAGAGCTACTCGCACTTGGTTACTCACTAGACTCGCAAATCTGGTGCGAGCACTCGCTTGATCGGAAAGTTTTATGAAACAGCTTAGCTACTTTACTCGACTCGACTACTTGACTCTGCTAGTAGTCGAGTCTAGTGGATAAATACTTTTATGAAACTGCCCCCAGGTTCTTTACAATATGTCATTAGAATGGTTTCCTTTCGTTTTTCTTTCACAGTTCTTTTTTCAAATTCTCCGAGTCTTGGGAAAATTTTTCTTTTTAATTATTAATCCTTTTTGATCCTTTTTTAACAGTCTTCGTTGGAGATTTTTGAAGACGAAATTGCTTTCGGCTTCGGCAACACAAATTTAGATATTAACTGGGAGAAGTCTTGTGTAGAACCATCTCTCTCCTGTTTTTGACATAGCAAGTTATCATTTAAGCTGAGGTTTGGTCTGGGTATGTTTTCAACCAGGCTGAATGACTCCAAAAAACTATATTTTCAATTTAACGGTAGCAGAACAGAAATCTGGAACAGTCTTTTCGATTCAGCTATCTAATCAAAGTACATAAGAAGGTTGCGCACCAGCATATTCCTGAAAAAATCGGACACCTAGCTGGAGGCAAACCCGCGGTCCCTTCACAGACGATTTACCAACTGAGCCACGATGGTTCAATGGAAAGAGCTTAAAGCGGAAATGTATACTAATTTAATGAGCACAAATGTCAACACACAATTAATTGTATTCATACAAGTGCAAGAGGTGAAATTCTGGGGGGAGTGAGCCGGCGGCCGTCATAAAACCTTATTTTTCCTTTCTAAAACCGGGAAAACCGGATTCTGGGGAGTGAGTGTCTCGGGGAATGAAAACACCCCGTCTCACCCCTCCCCTAAGGACTTGTAATGCTTGTTTTGCACATTTGCAAGTGGAGCGAGATAATTCTCAAACCTGAGTATCAAAAAACTTCACAGAAAATTTAAATAATTAATAAGTTCTTAATATTGGAAATTTCGAGATAATAACTTTGGAGAGGATAAAGTTCAGCTTTACTGGCCAATTAGTGAGTTACCTTAGAGTGAATAGGTTTTAAAAGTTCCAATTTAAAAAATGCCGTCAAAGAAAGCAGTATATTGTTTAAATTTTTAATTGAATTTTCTGCGAAATCAATGCTCGCATAAATTTAGCTTTGTATAATAACTTTTATTTATGTTTCAGACAGTTGTGTGTCAAAGTATTCATGAGCTTCAACTGTACATTCGTCGGAATCATTTGACACCTGATTTAGGAGGTTCCTTACGATACAATCATTTAGAATGGATTCAGCATAGAATGGTGTGTTTGGACGGAGTCTGTGAAGTATTATGAATTTTGGTATTGTCTAGTTAAAATGGTATTCTACTTTAAATAATTAAGATCGTCTTTATTTCTTATCAAATCATGTTCCGAAATTTTAGCTGTAAACATTAGGCTACAAACTTTTGAGTTATAGGACATTGAGCGAATGAAGGCTAGCACACAAATGATCGCTAAGTCATTGGCAGAATTTGATCGCTGCCTACACGAGACAGAGTTGCCCAACGATGCTCCCACGACCAAACATGTCCTGGATGTCCAAAGGGCTGAAAGAGACGCCATTAAGGTATGGATTAAAGTGCAAGTTCAGCTCAATAGATGTTGTTTTGCTATTTTGTATTCACTTTGTAAGCCCTTCAAGTTTTCACACAAAATTATATCATACATTTCTGCTATGGGTTTTTGATTAGCTGAGATTTGGTTCCCTTAAAAACAATAGCACGGTATCATCCACTGCCAGGTTTACTTAACTGTTAAACTAATTATGGATACCACTGGAGCCAGGAACCGCAGACTTCCGAGATTTTGATAGAAATGAGAAACTATGCAAAGTGAAACTTGTTTATTTAAAAATCTGATCTCAGAATGTTTTGAGAGTCTTTCTCTTTTTCCAGTCCGGCGATAATCATAATTATCAGTTTTACAGGTCATTAGCCCTAGGTCCTGGTGCAATTTTCCTGAGTCTAAAATAACTGGTTTGCCCGATTTAGTGGAGCAGTGCCAAAAAATTCAAATAAATTTCTGTAAACTTCAGTTTTCACGAGAAAACAAGAAAATTGAACGAAAGCTCATTTGATTCCATTTTTATAAGCATATAAACCAGGAGCATGATATATCCAACCTGTGCGCATTTACTATTAATAATTCTATTTTAGCTTTTCCTCTTTTGGTTTTCCTCCTAAGCCCGATTTAGTTTGCCTTGATAAAGCTACTCTATTTATCTAGGCATATCCGTTCTTACATACATCACGTATCAGGAAAATTGTTGCATAATCAGAGAAAATGTAGAAGCGTATCTGATTAAAATTTGCTTGAGTAGTTTCCATAATAGGCTGTCATAAATTGTGCCTCCTTCAACCCTAAATCAAATTCTATCCTGCCCGGCTAACACGAGCCGTTTCCTCAGTATAGGTCGTAAATTTTATCCCTTGGTGACAGCAATAGTAGCCGGTATGGTGTAGCAAGCAACCAATCTTTGAAGCACAGAGACTGGAATTTCTGGTCCATTCCCAATTCCTATAAGCATCCTTCAAGTTTTCTGGGGATTTTAGTTTGGAGGGTTTTCCATCACTTTCTCTGCCCTTGAAAATAAGGTTTAGACATTTAGATATAATAAATTTTGTCGACATCCAGAGGTCTATAATCGGGAGGGTATTTTTGTACATCGTCGAAGACTGGTTCATGATTCTTTCAGAATTTTTGAAGACCTGTAAATTAGTTCTTGCTTAGCTGAACAAAAATATTGAGAAGAAATAGCAAAGGTCTAATCAGCGGGGATTGAATGGAAAATTTATTTCCATTGGTTTTGTTTCAGGAGGATTTCAGAATAGCTGTCAGAAAAAGTTTGACTCTTCTTCATAATGTAAGACAGGTTGAGGTTAAACCGTCGGCGGATCAATTGAGCCCAACCAGACTACAAAACGTGACAACCATAGAAAGGTTTGTTATTTTCAATTACTGTTTTGCAAGAATGCTATAATGCATATGTTGAGTTAAGGGGGGGGGGTCCATCATGAAAATTTTTTAGGCGACGATTTCGCTCGTTTTCACACATAAGTTAACCACATATGTCGTGCATATCAAGTTTTAATTTTGAGTTGTTTTGTTCAGTTCTCCGTTAGTTACGAGCCATCAATTGTGTGCAATTTGAATATGAGCGAACACAAGGGTGCTGCAGCCAACTGAGGCAAATTTTCGCAAATCAACTCTATGTTTTTAGGTTTTTTTGTAATACACCTTTAAAAACTATTAAGAAAAGCGTTTTCGTGCAGTTTCCAGTCGGATGGGCTTGATCAGAAGCTTCTCTAAAGAATTTCTCAGAGAAACAAGGCCCTTGTTCCTCCTGATGTAATGAAACATTTAACAGCGGTGAACTTAAAATAGATGCATTTCCGGCCCATAGTTCTATGAGAAGAATTCATCCCTGCAATGAGAGCTTTCGATTGATGTATAATATGGCATATTTTGAAAAATTTTAAAAATCGCTGTTTTGTGAAATTCGGGGTTCGAGGATCCAGTTTGGCACGCTGAGAAGCACTGGACGCAGTTATCAGCATAATTCATGCTGCAAATAGATCCGAAGACATGAATACACAAGTTGTAATAGAAAATAGGCAATTTAGGACCATACTGTCGTCGGAATTTAGCCAAGTATTCGAAAAAACCGAAATTTTAAAAAATTTTGCTAAAAATGCCCATTTTTGCGCCAAAAAGATCTCGAAACTGGAAAAACATACAATGAAACCATTGGTATCAGTGGAACCGCCAATTCAAGTACTACGGAACCCTGGAGTTAGAATTTTTATTTAGGCCTCTGAATTAGAGTAATTTGCAATTCTTTCCGAAGACCCCACTTTTCAGCTGCAAAAAACGTTGGATTTTGACGATTTTCCAATGTTTTCGATAAATAAAATTTTTTTTTAAAATCTTAGGGGCCTAAATCAAAATTCTACTTCCAGCGTACCGCAGTTTATGATTATAGCTACATTATAAATATAAAATTATGCAGGATTACAATTGTTTGTCGAGAGATCTTTTTGGCGCAAGAATAAAATCACCACTTTTTCTGTTTCCCATGTTTAACACATGCGGACCCCGACTTTGACTCAATCGGTAGAGCGTTGGCCTAGATAGCCAAAGGTTGTGGGTTCGATCCCCACCTCGGGCCCGAATTTTTCGGGTCGGAGGTGCTGTAGTGACAATCTTAGTTTCGTTTGTTCTTTCATTTGTCTTGCCCATCACGGTTTGAAACGGTCGAGGTTTGCTCCCATCAGACTGTGTGGGCTGGCGCGAAAGCGTCTTCTAAAATGTCACTACAGTTTGGGAACGAATTCCAACTTAAGCTTGGTTCGATTGTGCCCGGGTGGCTCAATCGGTAGAGCGTTGGCCTAGACAGCCAAAGGTTGTGGGTTCGATCCCCACCTCGGGCCCGAATTTTTCGGGTCGGAGGTGCTGTAGTGACAATCTTAGTTTCGTTTGTTCTTTCATTTGAGGTGAAATAACTCAACAACCGTAAGAGATACGAGTTTAATTTGAAAACTCGTTAAAATATCCCACTCAAAGATCATTATATGTGAAAATGAGCGAAATCGGAGATGGTCGAAAAATTGACCAAAAATGGACCCCCCCCTTAAGTTTGCTACCCACACTCTTCATACGTAAACGCATATTATAAACTTTTGATTTGAACAAATAACTCCATAACAAATATATAATTAATAACCGTACTCCATTTAGCAAAAATTTTTCTAATATATTGTTATGTTATGTTTATAATCTGTTATTGTAACGCCTGCTAACTGCCCATCTTTATAATCACTCCTAGAAATGAGTACCCCATACCATGCGAATGCCTATTATCCCCCCGATTAAATCCCACATTCGCAAAAGCTCTATTTATGGAGGTAGGTATGATATAAATAGATCATTATGTGATTACACAACATCTGCAGCTTCTGCACAAAGTTGTTTTAGAAGTATATAAAAACTGACGAATCGTTGTCGTTAATTGTTACAATTTTTTGGCTGTATCTTTTCATTCGAGTTGTCTGTAGGAAAGTTACAACCACTACTGGAAAATAACCACTGAACAGAGCAGACTAGACTGCCAAACTGCGATTATTATGTTAGCTTATGAAAGGATGTTTTTTGTCATTATTTTGACAGATGGCTTCAACTAAAATAAAAATGTAAACCAGCTAGGAAATAGTGCACATCTGAGTGACAGTTTAGTAGCAGTCGTGGTTCATTGACTAGACTTACTTTTTGATGCACATTCAAAAGCTTTTGCTTTCAATTTAGCAAATTATGTAAGCGTAACTCTGATAAACTGGAAGCAATAAAGCAAGTTTTATTTGACCAACTGCATACTTTGTAAATGGACACAAGGCACTCACATTTTGCAAATTCTTATTTTAACCAATAATAAATCTAGCTGGAAAACTACTTGCTGAATGAAGGATCAGAATATCTCTGAAAATGCACAGGGCTTCAATCCAGAGCTTGAAAACGATAGACCCATCAGCAATTTTGCACAAACTTTAGCTTTATCATTTAGTTGAATTTCTTTTAGTTTTATCTCATTTCATTTCATCAAGACTCTCATACAATCGTAGGATAATGTGGAGCGATCTCAGATTCCCTGCATCATTCACCTGCCAGGCTCCACAAATATTTTGACTGCAAATCTCATCTTCCTAAGTAACGCTTGCTTTTTTTGCAAAATTTCTCTTCCATCAGAATTTCAAGGCCTTGCTTTTGTGTAACCTGGCACCTTTCAGATGTCTATTTAGCTTTTTCTTAACATTGTTGCTATTTGATATCTTATTTAATTTTGACTAGATGCCTTTTAAGTTTTTCTACGTCTGGTTTCTAAAACGATGTCTGCTGAACGTTATTATAGTTTATTGAGTCTTCATACACTAGTCAAACACAATTTGGGAACGAATTCAAACTTAAGGGGGGGGGTCCATTTTTGGCCAATTTTTCGACCATCTCCGATTTCGCTCATTTTTGCATATTTTGTTGTCTGAGTGGGATATTTTAACGAGTTTTTGAAATTAAAGTAGGACCTCTTATGGTTGTGGAGCAATTTGACCTCAAAGTTGAGGTCTGCATGTGTTAAACATAGGAAACCGAAGAAGTGGTGATTTTATTATTCTTGCGCCAAAAAAATCTCTCTATGAACGTTCATGAATCTGTATAATTTTATACTTAGGTTGTAGTTACGATCATGAACTGCGGTATCTTGGAAGTGGAATTTTGATTTAGGCCCCTAAAAATTTTTAAAAAATTTTTATTTGAAGTAAACAGTGGAAAATCGTCAAATTTCAACGTTTCTTGTTGATGAAAACTAGCGTCGTCGAAAAGAGTTGTATACTACTTTGATTCAAAGGCTTAAATAAAAATTCTAATTCTAAGGTTCCGTAGTATTTGAATAGGCGGTTCCACTGACACCAATTATTTCATTATCACTCCCACCAGTTTCGAGATTTTTTTGGCGCAAAAACTTGAATTTTTAGCAAAATTTTAAAAATTGCGGGTTTTTCGAAAATTTGGCCAAATTACGACAACGGTATGGCCCAAAACTGCCTCTTTTGTATTTCAACTTGTGTATTCACGCCTATGGACCAATTTGTAGCATGATTTATGCTGACAGCTAGGCCCAGTACCTCTCAACGCGCCAATCGGGACCCTCAAACCCTGAATTTCACAAAACAGTGATTTTTCAAAATTTTCAAAATATAGCATATTATACATCAATCGAAAGCTCTCAGTGCAGGGATGAATTCTTCTCATAGAACCATGGCTCGGAAATGCTTCTATTTTAAGTTACGCGCTAATAAATATTTAATTACATTTTTGAAAACAGGGGCTAGAGACCTTCGCTCAGGCCCGCAGGCCCGGCCCGGCCCGGCCCGCCCGGCCCGCGGGCCGGGCCGGGCCGGGCCTAAGGTAGAACGGGCCGGGCCGGGCCGGGCCGAGGGAGGAAAAAATTGGGTGCGGGCCGGGCCGGGCCGGGCCGAGTGCTGGAGCGGTCCGGGCTTCGGGCCGGGCCTATTCTTTTCAGTTATACACAAAGTTTTGTCTGATTTGTTCGAGTTTCATTTCCCAATTTTTGGAATTTTTTATGAAAATTTTAGTCGCTTCCAAAATGAATTTAGTACTTCTTTGGCTATTTATTTCGATCTAATTATTTTTATTTAGTTCTTCAAGCTCTTTTTAGCTCTTTCCTATGCACAGGTACGTAGCTTAATTGTGCGTGTAAATTTTTTAAGCTTTACATATCTTTTGCTCATCCATTAAGATTTGAAATATAATGTTTATTTTTAATATTTGACAATAATTCTCTCTTCATATGTAGTTTGTGCCTTGGTTACTTGAATCAACGAAATTGAAGAGTTATTAATTCCCTGAACAGAAAGAGCTGAAGCGTTAACTGTGCAGTAATGCTCCAAATAAATATCTACTGAGAAAGTGACTAAAAATATTCTCTGGCATGACAAACAATTTTTTGAAATTTTGAATAATGTTTCTGGCAAATGCAAAAATTTAGCAAAAACGGGCTCGGGCCGGGCCGGGCTTGACTTTTTAACTTACGGGCCGGGCCGGGCCGGGCCTGACTTGGAGCGGGCCGGGCCGGGCCGGGCCGAGGTTGAAAATTTTTTGAACGGGCCGGGCCGGGCCGGGCCGAGCAGAATTTTTTACGGGCCGGGCCGGGCCGGGCCTGAAAATCCAGGCCCGTGAAGGTCTCTAACAGGGGCCTTGTTTCTCCGAAAAATCCTTTAAAGAAGTTTCTGTTCATGCTCATCCGCCTTGAAACTCTACGACATGTTTTTACTAATATTCTTAAAGGTGTGTAACAAAATAAGCTGAAAACATCAAGTATATTTGCGAAAAATTGCCTCAGTTGGCTCAGCACCCTTGTGCTCGCTCATATTCAAATTGCACACAGTTGATGGCTCGTAACTTACGGAGAACTGAATGAAACAACTCAAAATTTAAACTTGATATGCACAACATATGAGGCTAATTTATGTGTGAAAATGAGCAAAATCCGTCACCTAAAAATTTTTCATGGTGGACCCCCCCCCCCCTTAAGCTTGGTTCGATTGTGCCTGGGTGGCTCAATCGGTAGAGTGTTGGCCTAGATAACCAAAGGTGTGGGTTTGATCCCCACCTCAGGCTCAAATTTTTCGGGTCGGAGGTATGTAGTGAGATCCTTCTTTCTTTCGTATATAATCTTGCATAATTCTAAAGCGATGTCTGCTAAACGTTAGTATACTTTCTTGAGTCTTCACACAACAGTCAAATACATATGTCTACAGAAAATTTTGGTACCACTGGCAACAGCAAGCAACCGGAGCATGTGCCAAATTAAATTTGCAAACTTGCAACTAGTGTCTAGTATCGATTTCTTCAGTTTGTTTGAAAGAATTAAAAGCATATATATAATAATATCAGACTCTCTGTTATCAGCTGCCAGACCTGATATGATTAGGTTAACACGAACGCAAATCAGAATATACCCACCCACACTACTATCAGGTATCTCATAACTCCCACCACATTTCATTTCATTATGTATTTAGAGCAGGTGAATAGTCACAAATGATCACGAAGTAAGAATGGACTACTTTTCTTGTGTATTTTTATTTATACCATGGCAGCTTTCTTTGGTTTTTGACTTTTTACTTATTACATGTTTTTAAATATTTCTAGATTACTTGTCCAGTTAGACGAAACTGAGAAAAATTTTGACAAATTATGGTCTCAACATGAACAAAAGCTGCATCAGTGTTACGAATTGAGGCAGTTTGAAAACCATTTTAAACAGGTAACGAATGAGATAAGTAATTAAATGTTGTTTTCAACATTTTGACTGTTATATCGCTGCCATCTTTAGCCGAGCCAGTATGCTTTTAGGAATGGTCTCACTTAACATAAACTGACCCAGTCCTAGATGAAGAAGTAAAGACAGTTGCACAACGACACCAAAGGAACCGTGTTAAACTAGCTTACTTAAACCTTACACCTTTCACGATAAACCTTAAACTTTAAAAGTTGTGCAGAGCGAATCGGGCTTCAGAGTTCGTTGTGGATTGTGAGCCGAAAAATGCCATTTAGCTCAATAATTTAATCGTATATATTTCATTTTCTAACTCATATTATTGAGGTCGTTCACTACCGCTTATATTAACACTGTTCTATCAAGATGACTTGAATGTAAGTCTACAATGCATTTGGCCTATCCTAGATATACTAATTCTAACCCTAAGGTACCACTTGCAATATACGTAGAGAACTTCCATTAACGCCCATTTAAACCCATTAGGACGACTATTTTGTGAGTCTCGTGTCCATATTAGCCCAGCTTTAGGATAATAAATATTGTTTGTAATTATGGGGTCCTGTTCCTTAAGCAGGCCAGGTAAAACCTTGATTATGTCTAGTTTTATAGTTCTAAGCAGATTTTTCAGCAAACATCTTGTATATAATTCATTTTGTTTAAATGTGGATGTATTTTCAAATTTTATGTCAAACTTTTTTTGTGTATTGCCAAAAGCCTGGATTAAGTGTTGATTTTCATAAGAATTCTGTTATAAATTATTGTTGTATTTTCCTTCCGCAACGATTTGGTAGCTACAAATGGTAGTGTTAAACAAGGCTTTAATTCGCAGCAGGGGAGGGAGTATTTAACAAGTCAGTTTAGTAGAGGTGAATCTAGGCTAACAGCCTTTTATGTGGAGATGGGATAGTAGACGTAAAGAAAACGAAGAAATTACCCTGGATCCAAAGTCGGAATTAATGGGCCAAACGGAGAGAGGGGTTATTCTTAACGACGTAATTTCCCTCATATTTTATGACCATTTTCGCTTGACTAATTTTTAAATGAGATTCCTAGTGTCATTGAAAATGCGACTTTTGACCAGACTTAACTACAAATCTATCGTTTTCAGTACTCCTATATTGTTCTGTACATTTTCCCAGATAGTACTGTATAGTGTATTAGTATGTACTTATAGGCACTGTAGTTAAGATGTGGGTCTGTTCTTTTCACCTTCAACGGAAATGGTCAATCCTGCCATTGTTATTTTCCATTTATTTAATTAAATTTGATGAAACTACATTTTTGTTTAATTTACATAGCTAGCTTCAGGGGATCGTCATATTTTATAGCAAATGTTTTCATTTTCTAGCTGCAAGTAAACTTTGCAATGCACATGCTGCATCTGGAAGAAAATAGAGAAGTTGGTGAAAATGGCCGAAAGGTTGCTCAGCTCATTGATTCTCATCGAGCTTATTCAGAAACCGCCCAGGTAAGGGCACAGAGACTGTGTCATTAATACCTCCAGTTTTGCTAAAGAGCTATATAGGGATCTTCAGCCTCATTAATTTCGAATATTGTTTTTCAACCCAGTTATGCATTAGCTATAAGTGCAAACTAAAATAACGTCTAACTAATGCAAAGCTGAATCTAAAATCCAGCGTTCCGATTGACACTTAGGGAACGGGTAAACACCCTATATATGGACATCTTTCTGACAGAACTGGAGGCGAAAAACGCCTGGTGCTGTGTATTCCGTCGGAAGTCGGAACTGAATACTTTTGAAATTTTAAAATTAGACTGCTGAATAGAGATGAGCACGGGCCGGATTTTTTCGGCCCGGCCCGGCCCGGCCCGCTCCAAAATCTTGCTCGGCCCGGCCCGGCCCGGCCCGCTGGCAAAACTTTTCGGCCCGGCCCGGCCCGCTCCAAGATTTGGCCCGGCCCGGCCCGACAAAAGAAAATTTCCAGAATTTTACTAACAATATTATTTCAAAGGGTCCAATGCAACATAGAAACGCTAAATTATGCTACAAAATGTTAAATTTTGCTGTAAAATAGCCAGAATGAGTAGATATTTAGCTAATTTTAGCGATTTTAGAAGATTTTCTATAGTCGATCCTGCCCGTTTCGGCACGCGCCGGCCCGCAGTTATAAAATTTTGTCGGCCCGGCCGGGCCCGGCCCGCTAACAAATGGATGTCGGCCCGGCCCGGCCCGGCCCGGCCCGCGGGCCGGGCCGGGCCGACGGGCCGAAATGCTCATCTCTACTGCTGAAAATTGAACAGAAATACATCCATACCAAATTTGAACTAAACTAGCTAACGTTTACTGAAAGCTACGATAGCTGTGCATTAGAGGCCTGCATTACGGCCCGCCCGTCCGTCCCGACCCGCGGGCCGATTAGCAAAGTTCACGGGCCGGCCCGCAGCTCACGGGCTGGGCCACGGGCCGCGCGCCCGGCCTGCTTCAATTATTTTTCGAGATTTTGCTAAAGAATAATATATAAGTGAAAAGTTTAGCTACAAAGATTGTTCTGCTCTTGAACATACTGCTTTTCAGGAATTAAGAGTTCAGTTCAGTTCAGGAGTTAAAGCATTTTCATTTCATAAATATTGCTGTTTATTCTATTTACATGAAATAGTCAATTCAATTTGGAAGTTTTTGAAAATCTGCTTTTTGAGAAAAATTGAAAAATTTCGCGGGCCGGGCCGGGCGGACCGAAAAATTTGACGGGCCGGGCCGAGCGGGCCATAACCATTCACGGGCCTGGCTGGAAAAAATTCGGCCCGTGCAGGTCTCTACTGTGCATTTACCATAGCAACGCCTTTGGCCACCCAAATATCAGTTGTCAACCATACATTCCACGTGGAAGTGATAATGGAAAGTCCTATTCGATTATGGTTGCCCTTAAAAGGGCAGTTGGGATAAGGTGCCAGATAAGGCTAGAACCGCCGTTCTCAAGCTGGTGGTGAGAAGGCCACAATGTCTTCAATGAGTTGACGGAAAGGACTGTTTCCATTCAACTGTCTGTGCCATATCTCAACATTCTGCTTGGGATCCTCGACAGCTAAATTTTGAGTCTCCAGTTTCCAGGTGCAGACTTCCCGCAAAAAGTTATTCCAATCACAAAATGAGGTAGGGCAAATTTTCAGCTCCCGCTCACAGAAAGCAACGGTTGCCATTTTGATGGCCCAAACGTAGATGAACCAAATAATTTGCTGAAATGATAACTTGGAATTGGCTAACCAAGTGTCACATCGAATTCCAATGTCTTTGCGACATCCTCGAATTCGACATCTCCACTCTTCATGCCCACTTCGAAAAGAGAGCTTCATCTGATGACCTCTGGGACAAACCCTTTGTTTGTGAAGAATTCCTACTTCTTGCAGGAACGCAATGGACGACTTTTTGTCAACACAAGTCAGTATTAATTCAGCAAAGGTCATTCCATCGAGATAGTCCATTCTGAAAATTGATTAATATAACTGCATCCTTTGCATTTGCACTAACAGGTCGTTGGCATTAACGCAGAGCCCTTGATGTATATAATTGGAGGATTGACTATGTTATCTCAATACCCACTTTACTCTTGCTAAGTATTATTGCTCTTTACTCAAGTATTGCATTGGGTTTTACGTTATCAGATTAAGAGTGAAATTTGCCCTTTAAGGTGGTGGTATCCTTTTGTGCAGTGCTTTTATGGTGACTTTTTAAAACGCTATAACTTTCCAATTTTGGGAGTTTGAAAGAGCTTTATACATCGTTTTAAAGCTTATAATCAGGATATTCATATCAGCTTACGAAACTAGCAAAATTATTAAAAAATTACCAAACATTTTCTGAGATAACGGCTAAATATAGACCAAACATCCTTGAACATTGATTTTTCAAGACTGCGGAACCAGACAAAATTTCTTTTTGCGCTATCATACAGAGGACATATGGGCCGAGGGACGTTTTTTGGGGTTTTGCTCAGTATCACTCAACGGTTGCGAAATTTCGCAAAATGCACGGAAGCACTAAATTTTTAAACTTTGCACTAAATTTTCTCGAAACTGTGAACGTTTTAGCCAAAACCAAGAAAAACGTCCCTCCGCAATAGTACGAATTTCCATTTTGCCGAAAATCTTCGGAATCTGTCGAGTAGTTTTTGAGAAATCGATGTTCAAAGCAAAATAACCGCAGTTTTGCCAAAATGGTTTTCCGGCCAAATCTCTAGCTGAAAGCAATAACGTCCGGCTAATAGGGATTCATAAAATGTGCATTTGGACGCCGTATCGATTGAGTATAAATGTAACAAAATTGTTCGCAACATTTGGCAGTAATTTTGAAAAAACTGATTTCCTCGAAAATGGCCAGTTTTTGACCCTCAAAATGGTTTTTTGCTTATACTGACTTAACCACTGGAGATAGCTCAAAGGTTGTAAAAGCAAAAATGTTCACTTTTCTGTCCTTTTTCCAGCCATAACAACCAATCCCGTGTCTTGTCTACCTACTGGGAGCTTAAGGCCAAAAACCAAAACTTTCTTATCTTTTGGCCTAAAAATCCGGCACTAGTCTCAGAATGTTAAAGAGCACGGAAATAGGTTACTTAGCAAGTTGTAGCTATTTACGTAAAGGATTAAAGCCGTAGGAGTAAAAAATACCCGTAAGGAAACCAGCACCTTAAGTCATGGACTCCAAAACTAAAGGGCATCCAATAACTTCTAAGACTCTAGTCTTATTCTGCTATAGAAGAAGAAGAAGAAGAAGAAGAAGTTTACTTCAGTATAGTGAGTAAACACAAAATCATAAAAATAGTAACAGAAAATCAAAAATAAGTATATAGTAAGGCAACTAATAACAGAAAAAAAACCAAGCTTTATACTCATACGGAAGTAGGCAAGAGAGGATCAGTTTTGACCACCTAACCCCTTGCCCTTCAGAAATCTTGATAAATCTACATTTTTGGCCAGAAGATTAGTAAAACTAGTTATATTTGGCGCTAACACCACATTAGGAGGTAGTGAATTCCAAATTTTAATTATTCTACAATGAAACAGATTTTCTAAAGAGTTGTTAGAAGTTCTTAGCGGTAGTTTTAGACGGAAAGCGTGGCTACATGTGACTGATAACGGTGCGAAAGAAAAAAGTTCATTAAAGTCAATGTCTATTAAACCATGAACAATCTTGTAAGTCAATTTTAGGTCCTGCAAAATTCTACGATACTCAAGACTTTGCAACCCAGCAGCTTTTAACCGTTCGGTGTAAGATAGTGCCTGTAATCCAGGGATACGTTTAGTAAAGCTACGTTGGATTTTTTCAATCATATTTATATCTTTATGTAAAAAAGGTGACCATACACTGGAGCCAGATTCCGAAATAGGCCTAACATAGGTTTTAAACATTTTGATTAAAAAATCTCTATATATATTCAGTATACTCAGCAGATTTTAAATAATAGCGAAGCCTGCAGAACCTGTGACAGAAAACTTGATGTTTTCTGCATTTTTCAATTTATTAAATTTAGAGACTAAAAACTAGAATAACCAAGACACTTATTTACACACTTCGGGTACCCCACACTTCTCCCCCAGCATAGGTATCGAGTGAACGTTGTATCTAACTATATAACTACCTACGGCCTGTTAAGAAATTGAACGATAAGGAAATCTACTTTTGAAGAGTCAGTTTCAGCATTCCCGTCTTCTTCTCTTATCACAATGGATGAGAAAACATTGAGACGCATCTGCTGATTGGAGTATTAGCCAAGAACAACTTCAAATTTAAGCTTTAATCTCCCCGTGTGACTCTGGCGTAGTCTATTAGCACAACGTATTATTGCAAAAATCCTGTTTTGAGCGTTGACGTTAATTTCCCTCCAAAATCAGGATTTCTCCTAGTTGCAGGCAGGCGGGGGCACTTTATTATATTTTCATGACATGAAAAATAACTTTTTGAAGTTTACACTGTACTCACTTTTTATTGGCTTCAACAAAGGTTTTTACAGTATAATCTTATTTTATTTACAGTATAATTTTAATCCTTTTGTAATGTCTTTCTCTGTACTGTCTCCCCGTTGTTTCCATCAGCTTAAACCACTCGAAACTCAGCTAATGTTTTTCATTCTAGCGCAATGTAACTCAATCTGACTGCATCTATATAATGCACTCTTAACGATACGGGAATAGCATGATGGCTACAGTTTTCGATGTGATAGCTTTCTCCCATACTTCTGTCTCCTCTACTGTTTGATTTTCCAAGAGTGAAAGCAACAATGGAGTGATTATAATAGTTTCATGTGCTACTTCCGCAGAGCCTTGCAGCGAGCTTTACAAGTTGTCTGAACAGTTTCGTTCATAATCTATAGCTTAACTTGTTAACAAGAAACCACCGTGAGACATTGACATATATAATTTACTGAGCCAAAGGTTCAAAGTTTCTGAGTGTTTGCTCATCTTCGATTAGCTTTATTCCTATACGAAATAGAGGTTTGTCAGATTGCCTCAGCTTCTTTCTTTATGTACTCTTGATATTGCGGAAGACAAGCACTAGCAACCGTGTTAGAATAAAAAGTATGTTATATAAATGTGTTTTTATTTGATATTGAATCAGTTGAAACGTTTTGATAGGTGCGGTTTAAAATACGTCTGTTATCCTAATATAAATCTCTACGTGTCCTGAAAATATTTGATTAAACAAATATTTAGTCTCCGTTGAGTTGATATATACTTTTTCAATTTTCCACCAAATGACAGTCGTCCTTGACTTAATATTGCAAAAAAGACCCATCAAAATTTTTTATGTTAGTTTATCTAGACATTTGTCTCAGAAGTTCAATGAAAGACGCAGACGGGTAATTTAGCCCTGTTGGCAAAGTTTACACAGCTGCAAAACTTTGTAGTATACTAGTCAAAATGTTCCTAAGCCGATTCAAGCTAAATTTAATATTCTCTTTAAAATTATTTATCATTTTAAAGTGACATATGATGTGTAATCTTTGCAATGAAAACGCCGCTGAATTTCATTTTATCCTATCAAACCTCAAACCTCTCTCTTTTTCTTTTAACATTTTGGGTCGGTCTAGCCTGGCTTTTGTTTTAATTTTTCTACACATCCCTTTGTTGGAATTTCTAGTTGTGTTTGAACTACATTACGACATGTTCTCATGCACCACTTATGCATTGCACAATTGTGCTGTATTTTTATTACACTTTCCCCGCTGGTTTTAGTTTGTACTCTTCTGCACACGTTCTCGTTTTGCGGAAGATTGTTTTATAATTTTGGGTTTATCACCAAATTTCACAAAATTACAACTTTCGGATAGTTTCCCAGCACACGTCGCCTAACACATGCTTCTTTATTGCACACTTTACTTTAATTATTGTACGTACTATCTGACAGCAGTCTTATGCTTCGTTAAGCATGTAAGAAGTTTGTTATTCAGTAAACTTATTATAGTGATCTGATACATGCAACGTATAGCGACAGGGTTTTTCGAAATTTACTAATTACATGATTGATGCGATGCTTTTTCAAAACGGTTTGTTCAACTAGTCTCTTTTAATATGCGTTTTACTTCCGTTTAAAAAGAAAATACAAACCTTAGGGTGAGCACAAAGGCTTGCAGTTTTTTCCAAGGACTAGTGATTCCAGCCTGGATCTAGAATCAATAAATGCCACCATACCTTAAATAACAATGTTCAGTAGAAAAGCTGAGACAATTTGGGAACTTGCTTTTAAGGTGGTGATTCCTTTTGGAGACATCAACTTTGAACCCTTATTACTCATTCATTACCTGGAGTTAAGAAGCCATTTTTATATCAAAATGGAGCTTAACATTTTTTCTTTCTAATAAATGCAAGAGAACTAGCTTCAGTTTTCGAAAACTATTTTACTGCATTTTCGAAGTACTTTAATTTTCCAGATTTTTTGCAGACTGAAGTAAATTTTTTCGTGAGGCATCGATTATACCATTCGATACCTCTATCAAATACCTGGGGACCCTTTTTTAGTTATTATGAAACCGCTTTTCGTAATGGAGATATTAGCTAAAATGTATGCGCAACCTGGTTTTTGCCTACTTTTCCCAACTTTAGCAAGCGACCACTTTAGCTAGAAAGCAGCAATCGGGGCAACTAAAAAAGGGTCCCTGGGTATTTTTGTGTAAAACATGTCTAGTAAGTGGCAATTCTCTATCATGCATAGTAAATGCTCCACAATCGCTGGAAAAAATTTGGTCATGTTTTTGCAAAAACTACATTTTTATGATAGCAGCGTACAGGATAGCATTTAGAAGATTATAACGCCACGAATAATCGGCCTCGACGAGACCTTCAAATTGATGCCATTCGTTTAATTTTACTGCTTGCGCAGCTCAAGAAATGGGGGATTATTAGATTTCTGCAAAAATGACAAGTTTTCAACGCCAAAATAAGAAAATCACTTATATCTCACTGTAGAGAAACGTTAGAAAGGTGCTTCAAAAAACAAAAATGTAGAGCTCAACAAGATCTTTCGAATGAATATAATCATAGCTATGCAACTGCTGTCTAATTGTCAAAAAGCGGCAAAAACCGCCCTGAACGGAAACGTTGAAGTTTTGAAGCGGGATTGCGCGGAGGGTGTTAGAATGCTAAAAGAACTTATTTTGGAAAGTTTCATCAAATTTCATCCTGATTTGGACCGTCAACCAATAATATGTACTCAAAAGGAAGGGTGTGCATAAAACACGGCCCCGGCCCCGGCCCCGGCCCCGGCCCGGTACATAAAACACGGCCCCGGCTCCGGCCCCGGCCCCGGCCCGGGTGCATAAAACACGGCCCCGGCCCCGGCCCCGGCCCCACATAAAACACGGCCCCATTACGGCCCCGTGCATAAAACACGGCCCCGTCACGGCCCCATACATAAAACACGGCCCCGTCACGGCCCCATCAAAAAATCATGTTTTTGACTAATGGGACTCAATATAACCAATTCAGCATCTCCCAATCTATCAAATTAAATTGTTTAAATGTTTAGTCTTTGAGTTTGAAAAATCGAATTTTGAATTGAAAATTTTATCTCTGAACCACCTTTTTAAGTTTTGGTATCTTGGTAACCCTACAAATAACAAACTTTATGCAATGCAGTTATTAAATTTGTAAATTAAATTAAATTGTGTAAATGTGTTTATGTACAACATTTGGTCATATGTAGTTTCGTTAATAAGTTAATTTTAAAGGTGATGAAAATTTGTAAATTCTAAAATTTCACAAAAATGTTTTACTCAAGTTTTTCGGAGCGCAAGATAAATTTAAAAATAAATTTACACATAAACACATTTACACAATTTAATTTAATTTACATTGCACTATACTTACATTTACATTTACATTAAATAACTGCCTTGCATAAAGTTTGTTATTTGTAGGTTTACCAAGATACAAAAACTTAAAAAGGTGGTTCAAAGATAATATTTTCAATTCAAAATTCGATTTTTCAAACTCAAAGATTGAACATTTAAACAATTTAATTTGATAGATTAGGAGATGCTGGATTGGTTATATTTAGTCCCATTAGTCAAAAACACGATTTTTTTGATGGGGCCGTGACGGGGCCGTGTTTTATGTATATGGGGCCGTGACGGGGCCGTGTTTTATGCACGGGGCCGTAATGGGGCCGTGTTTTATGTGGGGCCGGGGCCGGGGCCGGGGCCGTGTTTTATGCACCCGGGCCGGGGCCGGGGCCGGAGCCGGGGCCGTGTTTTATGTACCGGGCCGGGGCCGTGTTTTATGTACCGGGCCGGGGCCGGGGCCGGGGCCGGGGCCGTGTTTTATGCACACCCAAAAGGAATCACCACCTTAAGTTCCACCAAAATTTGGTTTTTCTCATTCTATTGTGGTTTGAGACGAAGTACGAAGACGCCATCGAATTCTCAAATTTCACACTTAGTTTAGCTTTAGCATAGCTGAGTCACTGCTGGCATTAACATTGTAAGGAATGTTCGTTATTCTACGACTCATTTATTTATTGCGCATTGCAACAATAAAGTTTGCGACCTTTCCTTATCACTGCTTTACTGGATCTAAAAAGCAGTCCAAATCTTCTTTTACTTGATTAGGGAAACTGTTGTTTGTTTCACTTATCCACAGAGATTTACAGAAAAATGTGTGTGTATGCATCACTCCACAACACAATGGTTGTGGTTGTCGGCTTCCTTCGGCGTATCAGAGGAATTGTAAAAAAGTTTTCTGTCCATGAAGAAACTGACTTTTCTAATTAATTTAGCTGTAGGCATGACTCCCTCTCGGATCTTTCGTAAGGTTCAAGGGAATTGGTTCCTCTTCAAGATCTCAGCAAGCCTCATTTTAATCTTTTAACAAAGAATAGAGTAGAGTAGAGTAGAAGAGTTAAAATTAGCATGTATAGCGCTGATTATTACTTTTAACTTTTTTTAAAAAGGCTGGTTTTTTAACTCAGGGCTTTTCGCGTGCAAGTTCAAAGAGTAGAGTTAAAAAATTTTAACTCGTTTAACCCTGCAGGCGAGTTAAAATGAACTGTTTAACTCTTTTAACCCTTTGCGCGAAAAGGATTGAGTTAATTTTAACTCTTTTAACTCGTTTAACTCGCTGCGCGAAAAGCCCCTCAGTTTAACTTTTCCTTGAGAAGGTTCTCCTAAATCCAATTCTGGATATTGTTCTTAATCCGTCCTTGAACACATGGATGTTAAGAAAACGGTATTTGAGTCCATTAGATTAACTCTACACTAGTCTGTTTTATTTACTCATATACATATGATATCAATTCGAGAATATATACATATATACTTCAACCTTGGAATTTTATCAATGCATGAATCGTAAAATGAGCACAAACGTTTAATAAATTATTTATAAAAGGCAACATGCTGAGAATGTGCAACACTTCCGAGTGTGAAATTTAGTCAAAAATTTGAAATTTACAATTTGACCCAAAATTAAAAACTTCTCAAGTGACAGTTAAACAGATTAAGATGAATTACAGGCCAACAAATTAAACGCTTTCTGTTTTATTGGTGATTTCGGATTCAGAACATTTGCTCAACAACTTGCAATTACTGATCATTCTAAATGTGGCACACTTTTTGTATTGCTTACTATTTCTGTAGTAAACTGCAATAAAAGAATTTAAAAATTAAGACTGAACAATAAAAATAATGGCATCGATTCAACTAAGCCCCGTCTCTAAATTCTTTAATTACAGTTTTTACTGTTGCAACATTCAAAAATTCGGCGACGCTAAGGCAGACGCACACCTGGCCGTAATTTTCGCAAAACTTAATCCATTTAGTGCAACTTTGGTATGGATGCATTTGAATAATTTTCTGATCGATCTGCAGCAAAATTTTATAATTTAAAAATTTTGCTGTAGATGGGTCAGAAATGCATTCAATCAAATGTACCCCGTATCCAATTTGAACTAAATCGGCTAAGTCTTGCGATAGTTACGCAGATATTCCTTTTTTTGCGCAGCGAGTTAAACGATTTAAAGGAGCTAAAATCAATTCAAACCTTTTCGCTCACAGGGTTAAAAAGAGTTAAACAGTTGATGTTAGCTAGCTAGCTTGCTGAGTTAAACGAGCTAAAAAATTTTACTCTGCTCTTTTATCTCGCGCGGGAAAAGGCTTAGTATCTCCAAAAATTCTTTGCTTCTGAATTCTTACGTTCGAAATGTAGATTTATATATCGAGTCATCTATTTACGTACGTTTATTCAATCATATCAGTTACAGGCCTTTTACGTTTTACGATTCTTTTTGCGCACCCGTTCACTACAATTGTTGTTATTTGGAAGAGTACATACCTGAGAGAGATTGCATATAAATTGTAAACTTGGCTTGTTCTGAGCCTATTTTGATTTTAAAATTGCAATTTTTTGCCAGCACAGTTTTTATTTTTATTTAATTACAGAAAGATATTATGGACGCTGAGCATTTACGCGGCGAAGGTGAACAACTGATATTGGCCCAGCACTATGCAACTGAGGCCAGCATTAAACCCAAATGTCAGGAATTGAAGCGTCTTGGCGATGCCCTTCAGTCCGCTTTGAAACGTCGAATGGATGTTCTTCTCCTGTCTCAGTCCTTGCATGACGAAATTTCATCGGTAAATATTTGGTTTATTAAAGAGTTAATCCCTAATTTTACAGCGACAAAGATAAACTCCAAAGCTGTCGTTTATTGGCTATTAAATTTTACACAGCTTTGGTAAACATTTTTGTATAGTGCCGAAAACATAATCTTACAGATGGCTCAAACGTCGCTTCGCGTAATTAAGTGACGCCTAGATGGCCCACTGTTTGGAGACGGGATGGTAGTCTTGAACTTCAGCCAAACCAGCGACCCTGAGCTAGCCTGAGCATGTTTTAAACAACTAAATGAAAAATTGTTAGCAAACATTTAACTAACTACAAAGATAAACGAAACCGCTGATTACAATTGATAACAAGCGAAACGTTATCTTTCTTTAAGAAGCCAGCCGCCTTGCTACAGCGGTTGTTGAACCATGTAGCCCAAAGTGCACTTTTTTGAAAATTGTGGGTGGTTGACTGCATCGTAAACAGTGTTTGTAATTTTGTAAATGAGTAAATGTGGCAACAAACTTCTTCGAAGAGCGTAGATTCTCGAATCTATGTTGCGGTAAATAATTTGTATATATTATCTTGAAATTTTAATACATGTACGTATATATATGTATAATATATTTATTTATGTGTATGTTTTCGTATATACGATTCAGTTCATACTTACGCTGCCAGCTTAAAACTATATACAATGATTTTATAGAACTTCGGTGAGATATATACGGCAAAAACTGAAGATAGTAATATTTTCAGGCGAACGAATGGTGTTCACGTGGAGTTGAACTACTGTCGAGTGTTCCTGTAGACGGGAGATCCGCTGGTTCTGAAGCTCTCAAAGAGCTGGAAGTTTTCCTTCAGGATGGGGACAAACTCACTCTGGAATCTTTGCAGCAGTGTCAGCAACCGGATATTCGACATTTGGTTCTCATGGCTGCAACTGATACATCGACATTGCTGCAACAGGTAAACTGCGCTAAATTGAGATGCCATCGACGAATCAACGGCAGAATCCTGCACCTAGTTCAGGTTTAGAATTATGCCGGCTTTGAGCTGAATAGTCTCTTCCAAAATTCCTCCTTACACGCCTTAACAAGTCAAAAAACGAATACCTTTGATAAAATTTGGATAAAGGAAAGTTATGAAGCAATTGGACTTAAAAATTATGCCAACTCAAATTTTTGTTTCAAATTAAATCTGAGCTTAATCACTGACCTAGTCTTGCGCTTGCCTGAATCCAAGCTGTGCATAAACGAGCTGATCGAAGTCGGATCAGGATCGAGAAAACGCGATGTAAACCAGGATCGAGGTCAGCAGCAAGATCGGGTGTCCAAAAACGGGATCGATTTGATTGGCTTGTCATTTCAGGATGGGGTGAGTCCTGAGTTCAAAAATCGGGTATCTAAAACAGGATCTATTTCAGGATCGGTATGCAACTTCGGAATCCGGCTTGGGCTTGGATCCAGAGTTGCAGATTTGCATATATATCCTGCAGCTACAGGCCAATCCGGTTTCTAGACACCCGATCCTGCACTTAGGGTCCACTCCTCCCCCAGGCCGGATACTGAAGTTACTGGCCCGATGCTGTTTTTAGTCACCGATCCTGATCCTGATACTGCTGATGATCCTCGTTTTAGTCACTTCCATCCATAGACAGTTAAGCTTGGATCTGACCGTCTTTAAATAAATGCTTCTTTTGCACGCTCAACCAACCACTCAGTTTACACTGAATTGCATGCACGAGTTTATCCCATTCGTCATTTTTTACCAAAATCGAGGAAACGATTTGGAGCAAATGAAACTTTTTCTAGCGCTTATAAGTTAGTGAAAAATTTGTAGAACGAATCTGTAATCTGAGCTAGGTGCATCCAAATCTACCTTGCAATCGATTATACAATGCATTCAAGCCGATTGGTTACAGCTTGAATGGATATTTTTGTATTTGCATTGCCAAGGAACGTTTCGAAAGCTGCTGGTCGTTAGTGCTCAATTCATCGGTGAAGAGTTATTGGCGTCTTTGCTTTTTTATCTTTTCTCACAACAGACTAGCTCACTTTTAAATCATCAAAAACCCCATCTTCTTGTTTTCCAGTGCAAACCTGTTGACTCGGTCAATTGACGTTTGAAAGCTCCTAAAGGCTCAAAAATAAACTTTAGCTTTTCTTTACAACTGCTGCATGATGCTTTACTTATGATATACTTTTTGCACATATGGGACTAAGAGACTCTCTGGAGGTGCCTGAAACACGCTTGTACAAAATTAAAGACTGTACTTAATCCTATTAACTTTGTTTTGCACAGTTTAAAAATTTTATAGTCAGCGGAATTTGCCATTAATGATCAGCTTTAAACGACTGAATGGAAACAGCATTTTTAACTGCAGCATTGCAGCTGAGCTGAACTTGAGTTGCAGCAATTATGTGCTGACGAAATTTCATTTTATTTTTAAATTGTGTCAAAGTTGCAATTTTTGTAGCAGCGATCTTTCAAGTGTCTTTTGAGTTTATGATAGTTTAAGCGAAAAGTTTGAGATTATTTACAATAGTCGCAACGCAATAGGATCTTCTATGGAGTTTGAATTGTCTATTTTGAACAAGGTAAATATTGGCTTGTTAGTGATGACGTACAAAAATATGACTAACGATTTGCGGTCGCCGTAGTGTTGTAGTAAAAGGCAAAAGTAAACTGTAGAGAGTGTGTCCTTTTTCGTCAGTAAATAAAACAATGAAGTTTCAAGTACTATACTTTGACGTAACCCTATGTCCAATGCAACCATGCATCTCCATGTAAGTTACTCGTTATAAAATTTGCCCACATCGCAATTAATGTTTCTGAGGACTATCTTGCAATGGACGGAGGTGATTTTGTCAAAGCAAGCTTTCTACTCACTTTGCGACTCACTCGCTATAAACCATAAAACCTACAGCTCGTTGAAGTTGAGGGACACATAAACCTATTATCATTCATGTCTATAACCACTATTGATGATATCGATGTCGATCCAATGCTTTTATGTCTGGAAAGCCAGTTGGTTTTTAAAGCTTTAACAATTTTTATTTACTTTATGTTTTACCTTTTATATTTAAATATTCCGTGTATTTCTAGGTTTTGGTTCGAATCGAAGATGTCCGGCGTATGTGCGAAAGACGTGTGAGTGATCTACAACGAATGTCCGATTGGGAATCAAAACCTAAGCCAGTGCAACATGTCAGCCCTGAAAGGCATCTCCAAACTCAGCCGTCAACGTCAAATCACAAATCTGCAAAAACGCCTTCGCCTAAGGTAAATGACATTATCTTAGCATCGCTGTCTTCTCCATAAAGACAAGTTAACTTATTAATTTTCTAGTGCATAACGCAGAATTCGGTAATTTTTCGGAACTTCACAGTTGTTGATTAATTAGCCACTTAATTCGGACTAATGTTCTAATGTTTCATTAGAATTATGTATCCGTAAAATTAAATGATTAGCACCCAAGCCCCTTATAGCTTCTTATTTTGGTAGTTACAAGTTATTAAAATCACCTGGAGCTGTTTATGCGAAATTTGTGTACTTGAAAATAATATTTCTTTTCATCTATTTTAGTTATTAAGATTTCTTTACTTTAGAAACGATTTGAAGTGATACATGAGGACGAGATAGTCCCCAGCTGTAGTCACCACGAGTCTCCATCCCCCGAAGATGCACCTGTGGACTCCCCTCTGTCCCGACGGATGTCCCTCCCTTTGCCCGGAACCACCCCTTCCAGCCCCTCTGTTCACGGCCCCTGCTCCGACTACCCCTCATGCAGTAAACGAGAAGACTATGTGATTGCTGAATTATTGCAAACAGAGCAAATCTATGTATCCGAGCTGGAGAGCATTTTGCAGCATTACGTCATGCAAGGATTGAGAAATCCCAAAAGACTGGAACTGATACCGAGTGCCGTAAAAGAGTCTGGTTTGGAGGAAACAGTTTTTGGGAATTTGGAAGAACTCTATCGATTTCATAAACATATCTTTCTAGAGGATCTGTCCAGATGTCATTTTAATGTGGCCAAAGTTGCGGCCACGTTTCTGGAACGAAAAGACTATTTCTATCTGTATCATGTCTATTGTCAGAATAAGCCTAGAAGTGACCTTTTGCGACAGCGAATTGGAGAGAATAATGAATTTTTCAAGGTTTGCTTTGCTAGTTTTTAACTAATTAAAAAATTACCAAGAAAATTGTTCTTAAGCATTTGTGTAAATTTATACTTCTATGTACTGAGTACCTATTTAAAGTTATTGTGTAACAAAAATCAATCAATCTTATAGTGAAGTAATGCGTATAGTATTTAGAAGTTAGTTTTTGTAATACCGAAGGCTGTCAATGAGTTTTGTATAGAGTAATGTGTGTAGCAGTGTAATGATCAATTATTTCGTTAACTTAACCAATTCGCTCTTAATTTCAGGAATGTCAGTTGGCTGCGAATCACCAACTTCCGTTAGGTGCCTATTTATTGAAACCTGTTCAACGCATTACAAAATATCAGCTGTTGCTCAAGGTGAGCTTGCTTAAAATACTGCATTTTCACAGAAGTCTGCTGCATTGTCGAAAAATTCGTCAACCCTTCAATTCGTCTACATTCCAGTTGGCCAACTTTTTTTCAAGTCGCTCCATCATACGTAGTCGGTCAATTCTTTTTGAGCTCATCTCCAGTTGGCCATTTTTTATTGTAGACATCAGTAATTAGTCAACCCCTTTTTCACTTTCCCACATTCTAAATTTTTTTGAGTTTTGTAGTCCAACTGAAAAAGCGTTGACTAACTGGGAACTGTAGGGATTTAACTTTGGCAAGCTGGAAAGTTGACCAAGTGGGTCTTTCGGATACGAGCTAAGTCGTTCTTTGGAATCCAAATTTTCTGGTTTGAGTGTATTTCTGTTATGTATATTTATGTTCGAATTAACACATACATGTTTCATACGGATCCACCCATACAATAATATCCTATACAGGATTTGGTTATGGGGGATGCCATCGAAGTCAGAAACTGTGTGCTTCCTCGCTAAAAACCAAAACCTATAAATATGAATAAATAAGTGGTTATTGGTTTCGTTGTTTTAGGAATTGTGCAAATGCACTAAAGGTCAGATCTACAACAGTGCCGTTCAAGAAGCACTCAACTGCATGCTAGCTTTGTTGGACCATTTGAATGCATCCATGTTCTCTGCTCATATCGTAGGCTTACCGGTCAGTTTATAAATACATAAACTATTTCAAACCATAAAGCTATAGGGCGAACAAACCATTCGTTTTAAAAGTCAATCCATTTAAATTTATCTTAACTCTTTTCATTAAGAAATTAATGCAATAAAAGCTGGATCCCTGACGCCCTTGAAAAGGGCTAGGAGTAGGAAGTTGATGTTTTTCAGATTTTCCGGAAATCTCTTGGGTTTTTCTATGTTTTTCTTCTTCAGGCAGTTCGTTCTATTTTCAAGATATGTTGACTAAAGTCCTTAATTTTATTATTTCAGAACAGCCTTCCCGATCTCGGTCCACTTTTATTGCACGGACGATTTAGCATATGGCAGGCTAAGAGATCCTCAGACTCTGGAAATCGAACTCCCGGTGGAATAACTAACAAACTTCGCAGAACAGGAAAGGCTCAGCACCGGACCCTGTTTCTGTACCACGGCTGGATTGTCTTCTGTAAACAAAGACAGCAACCACCACCCTATACCCCTCAAGAATATTTTGAATATAAAATGCATTTATCGGTGAGTATATATGTAGGTATACTCCGAGTACGTAATTTTATTCTATTAACTTTTATTTACCAAATTTTGTTTTTGTTTGTCACTCTATACTTGGCAATGTCGTTTAAAAAGGCCCAGAAAACCAAATCATATAGATTATGTAGCTTTTGCTGCCTTGTCATTGATTAGTGTAGTACTGAAACCTTACTATGATTATAGGTTGCTGGAATGGGCCTAACTGAAGTGGTTAAGGGCAATTCGTTGAAGTTTGAACTGTGGACTCAAGGAAGAGCCGACGTTTTCCTTCTTCAGGCGGCTGATAATGGAGCTAAAAATGAATGGGTTTCTCGCCTAAAGAGTCTATTCTATCACAGTAGTGAAGATATAGGTAAGCATCTCCACCATTTCCAGTAACCAGTAGATAGGGGCTAAAGAGGCGTTTTGCATTTATGAGCTTGGCTGCTATTGTTAGTTGATCTGTTCCTGTCTCAAACGCGTTGGATTCAGACTGTTTCCAAGAAATTGTGATAGAGCAAAACAGAGTATATTTGCGGATAAAAATACCTTCCTAGCTACAGATATTGATAAGTGATGATTTTTTAAAGGACTTATTTATTTTTCAGACGCTAAGCTTCGAGACCGCCCTGTTAGCTGGATCTCTTCTACTGACAGCAGCAGTCGTTCTTCAAGAGATCTCTCTTCCAATCCCGATGTGGATGAAAAGTAGGTTGATTTCTTAGCAGAACTAATTTATGCTTAAGAATGTTCATAATTACACTGATTTAATTTAATTTAATAACTATAATAACTATGATATTATCTGAATTGACTATAAAAGGATTGGATCAGCTAACATTTCCTTCTTTTTGTATTAGATTGTCCTCTGGTGATTCCAATAACAATCCTGCTAGTCCGCTCAGTCTCCCCGGAACTCTGGCCGGATGCAGTTCTGAAGACTTTTGCGTCACAATTCCAGCAGAGCTCTATTCTGATTCTGAAAATAATCCTATTCCTCCTGTCAGCCAAGAAGTGAGTTCTTGCTTTAAAAGGTTGTGCTGAACTGGGGACCAAACTAAAAACCGATATAAAACTATATAAAACGCTTTTATTTTTGGAGGAATTTAGTGTTATCTGTAAGAGCACAGCAATACCAATAATACAATTAAGTACGTGAAAATATATATAAATGCCAGAAGGTATTGAAGGCTGAAACTGTAAGTCATTTACTCTGTTAGCTGATTCCCAGCTCCACCAAAAACAGACCGCCTCATCCAATGTGTATGTGAAACTTCATCAAAAATTGTGTACTCACGTATTATTATTTTCAAAGATTTGTCGCATGCATTGAATACTAAATTTGTTCCTTTTCAGGCACTTCATCTGTCCCCAAGTATTTCCTGTGGGAAGGAGTCATTCTCTTCCTTCGCCAGAAATTCTTCGAAACCTGATTGCCTCCAGGACAGTCCGAATAAGTCACCAGAAGTTGTCGTACCCATTCAGTAAAATCGTCTAGTCAGATTGGCCAAAAATCTTATTTTTGTGTGGCAGAAGACTTCTTCACTGTCCAATAGATGCTTAACCGTTCAGGAAGCTTATGAAACCATTTATTAAAACTGAGTAATCAACAATGAAAACCTCTTGGCTATTTTATGTGTGTGTTTGCGTGTATGTATGATAAATGTTGCATATATGATTGTGTTTATTAAAGATGTTAATATTCATTATTAAGGCTTAGATGTACTCACTCAGTATTTGAAGTCCAGGAAATATTTTGGAGGGGAGGACCGAAGGTAGCTGAAAAAACGGGTTTTCCAATTTTTGCCAAAAAGCTGAAAAATGGAATTTGGGAGGGGCCGATGAAACCTATGCTAGCACATGGTTGTTCTTTCTGGCTTCGAACTGCAAATTCAGAGATAAGCAAGCACCGGTATAACAGAAAAAATTTTCCCTCGTAGAAATTTTCCCCACGGAAAAAAATTCCCTTGGGAATTTCCCCCCCCCATGAAAATTTTCACTAGAGAATTCTTCCCCCCACTCTGAAAAAATTTCCCTAACACAGTATTATACATATTCTGCCCAAGGTTTATTTGAATATCTATTTGTCTCTAAAAACTTTTACAGCTTTCTTCCATAGAGATTATAAATTACTTAAGGAGGGGGGTCGCGAATTTACGACCGTCTCCGATTTTTATCATTTTCGCATATTTTGTAGTCCCCATAAGTCCTCAAAATAAGACAGTTGCGTTTGTTGAAAAACTTTCCCTATCATTCACAATAGTCCTCCAAAGGTGACCCCGACATATGTTAAACATAGGAAAACGAAAAAGTTAGGAAAATTTCGCGGTAACCAAAAGTTTGAGCGCTGTGCAAGAGCAAACTAACTATAACGTGGCAAAATGTTAATCTGTAGGGCGTTTCACAAAGGGCTCCTAAATCTAGCTCCTAAGTCCCTCCTATCTTATCTCTTATGAGCAGTTTACGAGCAAAATATGAGCGTCTCCTAAACTGTTTCACAAAGCTCCTCTTAAACGGCTCCTAGACATTCGCTCATAACCCCCTCTTAGCGCCTTTCTCTTAACTTTCTAAGCGCTTCACGCCGGGAGCTTATAAAGGCATTCTAACTTGGAAGTCTCTTAACTTTTTCAGCACACCTCATATTATTTTCAACTACAAAATATGATAGGAAACAGTACAGTCTCACATTAAAGGCAAGGATAAAATTAGCTTGTTTCTTATTTTTTGACGAAAGTAATGATGAAATTATAAATATTCACTATTATATATTTTTATTATATATTCAGCAGTAGAAGCTCATCAAACGAATGACAAGCTTTTACAGAACTTTCCTGGAGGAATACAATACATCGCACCGTTGTCTTGGCTAAATATTTGAACAATTAGCACTTGAGAGTGCGTTATGAGCCCGATATCGGGATTCTAATTTTAAGAGCCATTTTAAGAGGTCTCTTAGTTTAGGAGCTCTTCGTGAAACACCATTCTCCTAACTTTTCTCATAAGTAGTAAATTTAGGAGCTCTTAGCGCTATGAGCCCTTTGTGAAATGCCCCACTGGACTAGGTAGCGTGTTAATATCTATATGTTGTGTTTTTGCGTTAGCTCAGCGAATTTCTAGAAATTTTCAAAGTTGGGTGAAGTAGGTTTTTGCACAAATTTGACTAACAAAAACGCCACCAAAGAAATCTTTCGTCCTGGCCTGAACTAACCGGTTACTGCATACATTTCGCGTACAGATATTAACACAGTACACAAATAGAGGTTCAATCTGCATACGGAAAATCTATGCTGTTACTTGTGAGTATTTTTTTTCTACGGACTCATCCACCACCGAGGCACTACATGAGGCCTATATGGTGTTGCTCTCCGCAGTCCTTTGAAAGTGGACAAGAAGCGGAGAAGCGAAGACCACGGATAGAAAGTGTGATCTCCAAGCCATGTCGGTGTACGGTTATTGGCCAGCGGCCGCAGTCACACCCGAGGCAAACGACGTTGACTTTCAGCAACACCGTTTGCCCCCCGCATACCTCAAGTGACTAAGATGGCTGAAACCTTGCTAGGCCTACTCGGAAAGCCTGGGGACAAAAACCATTGGCTGCAGAAGCAAGGTTCGAATGGTTAGAGCCGAGAAGATAGGAAAGAAGGAAAGTCCACTTGTTTGATAGACCACGGATAGAAAGTGTGATCTCCAAGCCATGTCGGTGTACGGTTATTGGCCAGCGGCCGCAGTCACACCCGTGGCAAACGACGTTGACTTTCAGCAACACCGTTTGCCCCCCGCATACCTCAAGTGACTAAGATGGCTGAAACCTTGCTAGGCCTACTCGGAAAGCCTGGGGACAAAAACATTGGCTGCAGAAGCAAGGTTCGAATGGTTAGAGCCGAGAAGATAGGAAAGAAGGAAAGTCCACTTGTTTGATCTACAAATTTTAAAGAAATGGTCTTTGAATGTATGTAATATACCGCTTGGACTTTGATGTACTCAAGAACTCTTAGTCTTACGAATACTAGTCAGCTCTTCCAAATCCGAGAGTTGATGTTGGCATGTTTGCTGACGATGTGCCATACTGACCAACCACGTCAATTATTGCTCCAACTATCACCAAGATAATCAGATTGCTAATTGTCCGATATCTAGGACTCTTTCTTGATGCAAAGCTCAGCTAGAAAGAGCATATCGCCAAACTGGAGGGTGTGGCAGAAAGACCCTGTCGTGGACACTGATCTGAGAGGCCAATTACTTAAATCAAAGAAAAATGATGGTAACATTTGACCCGCGATGGCCAGGTTGCTATCTCCCGCTTGAGAAGCAAGCATTTTATCTTAGCTGACTTTCCTGGGAAACTTAGCCTGCTACTTGTGAGTAGTTCACAGTTTTGGTTACCGCGTTGGAGTTTTGCCTGAAAACACGTCATTTTCTGAATTTTTTGGATATAAGGTCCATAAGTCGGGTGAAAGCCGATCTATTCCAACCAAATTCGGTGTGCCAGTTTGCACATATGAAAGGAAAATGTGTGCTAAATTTTACTGCAATTGCTGGTGTTTAACTGTGGACGCATGCCTCAGTGCGATTGCGGAGGCCTATAGTAAAAAATGGCAAATTTTCAAATTTTTCAAATATAGCCAAATTTTATATCAAATTAAAGCTCTCGATGTCCTGAACATTTTATCTAGTTGCACCAAGTTTCTACAAAGCAGTATGAGAAAGTTAGAGCGCGTTAAAGTTCGAAGTAAATAACAGTCGGAAGGAGCTTGAGCAAATCGTTCAAACGCCGTTTCTCGCTCGGTGATTGGCGTATCATTGCCATTTGCACAGCAATAAATAGCACCAGATAGAGGCTTCAATTTATTCTATTGGCCATACCGTAGTGTTTTGTCATCCTATGTGTACACGTCTTCGAAGCCATTAGCGAGGCATAGTGGCGTAAATACTAAATTGTAGGGATTTGAACTGCAATATCTCTTAACTGGATTGACCCTGGTAAAAATTTGTCTTGTTTTTGGACACATATGGGGGTATATTATATCCAAAAATGAGCGAAATCGGTGACTATAAAATTTGGTACCCGGCGACCCCCTTAAATATGATTCACACGCTTTCGCATAAAAGCGTGTCTGCTCGCTGGTTCGCTAATTAACGTCAGGCTTACGGTAGGTAGTTCACAGTGTAGAGATTAGGTTGAGTAAATCTTTGGACAAACAATTTAATCACAGAAATAAACCTGTAGAAAGTACGCTCTTAGAGCGTGACTCCCGACAAGCGAATTTCTGGAAATTTAGAAGATTGCAAAGGTTCTCTGAGTATGCGCATGCCAAGACACCTAACGTCAGATCACCCTAACCTACAGCAAGAAAGAAACGATCTAACTAAAAAATACGAGTTTACTTTACCAAAATACGAGTTTTACTTTAACTACCAAATAACACCGAAATAGTACAAGAAAATAACAATTCCAAGTGTAAATTTCAAATCAAAAGCAAAGGCACCAGAGCGAATTTTAAATATAACAGACAAAACTTAACAAACCTGCCAAAAAGACTCCACGGCTAGACAAAAGGAAGAAGAATGGGAACGAAATCCTGAACTTAATGGGACGTGAACGAATATGAAAAGAACCGCCCGCCTTGACAAGAATACCACTTCAACTGACTAACGCGCGTCCAAATTTGAATCAAAAGTGAGAATTAGCTAGTCCGGCCTTGGACCGTACACAGAAGTAATAATTTAGTTTGACCGTTCATGAATTTAGCACTACATTTTATAATTTCAAGTGAAAATGACGAAAATACGAATTTATCGTGAAGTTAGCAGTACACTTTACAATTTCAAATGGAAATAATTCTCGAACTGACTGAAATAATCCACAACAGTTATTTTTATCAATTAACCATAAGTTTAACTAGCTTAAAGCAAATAATAAATTAGACAACTTTGTAGCATTGTTTCTGTTTCTTCCAATGATGTAAAAATTGTTGGCTTGTAAATTGTGCTGGGAGGGACTGAATTACTGACTCTTCTTACGCTTTTAGTGACACCCAGACCTAACCTAACCTGGTTGAAGAGTTTTCGGCAATGTCAGAAACGTGAAATCTCTGTAAAAGAAAAAGGGGAGAAGTAGTTTTTTATGACTTTTGCACTTCTCTTGTAATTTAGCGAATCTTAAAAAATTAAGTTAATCACGGAATTTGGGTCTTTCCCATAATCCCCCCATAGCTATGAAGAAGTACTGAAGAAGCACAATTTGACTGATTGAGTTGAAATTTGGTGGAGGTAGGTTTTCGGACCTGCTGATTTCAAAAATGCAAAAATTTTAAAATCATCACGATCACGAATCTGAAATCAGTTTTTCGATTCAGCTTTTCGTTAGCTTAAAGCTAAAGTTTTAAGCTTAATATGTAAGCTGATCCTGAGCTAACGAAAAGCTAAATAGAAAACCCGATTGCAGATTCGTGATCAGCACCCCAGAAAACCCCTGTACGCAAGTTTTCAGCAAAATTAGTTTCAAAAAATTTTTCGGTTCCCTTTGCTCCACCCTTATCAAACTAAAATTTTAAAATTTTTTTAATTTTTAAAGTTTTTGCACTTTTGAAATCAGCAGGTCCGAACACCTACCTCCACCAAATTTCAACTCAATCAGTCGAATTGTGCTTCTTCGGTACTTCTGTGGACCTGTGGGGGGGATAATGGGAAAGACCCCAGAATTTCATGGAATTCAGGTTAGGAATGACGTGTCGTGATTAAAGTTTAAAGTTTAAAAATTAATAAATACTTTACTTTTTCGGTCAACGAAAACCTGCAGTGAAAATCTTATTTCAAAAATTTCAAGATTTCAAGATTTCAAGCAGGATCGAAATTTTGACCCAAGTTGCCCTCACGTAAATTTCCCAGTTTTATTTCTTAATGAATGAAGAATGGAAGTCTATTTCATTACCGTATTCTTGCGCTTAAGAGAACATGTTCTCTTAAGTGAAATACGGGAAAAATCGGAAAATTTTCTGATTTCACTTAAGAGAACACGTTCACTTAAGGTGCTGGTTTCCTTTTGTGCAGTGCTTTTGTGATGCTTTTTTGAAACGCTATAACTTTCGCAATTTTGGGAGTTGCAAAGAGCTTTATACATCGTTTTAAAGCTTATTATCTGGACATTCACATGAGCTTACAGAACTGGCAAAGTTAGCAGAAAATAGCAGAAAGTTTCGGACAAGCTGACATCTAACAGGATGAATATAGACCAAAAGTTTTTGAACATCGATTTCTCAAAACTGAAGAATCGGCCAAAAGTGTTTTTTGTGCCATGATATGAAGGACATATGGGCCGAGGGACGTTTTTTTGGATTTGGCTCAGCAGGTCTTAACGTTCGAGAAAATCGGCCGAATGCACAGTAACACGAAATTTCGCAACTTCGCATTGAGTTTTCTTGCTACTCAATATGTTTTAGCCCAAACCAAGAAAAACGTCCCTCCGCAGAAGTGCGAATTTCGATTCTGCCGAAAATCTCCGGAATCCGTCGAGTAGTTTTTGAGAAATCGATGTTCGAAACAAAATAATCGCAGTTTTGCCAAAATGGTTTTTTGGCCAAATCTCTAGCTTAAAGCAATAAAGTCCGGTTAATAGGCATTCATAAAATGTGCATTTGGACGATGTATCGATTGAGTATAACTAAGCCAATTTTGTCCTAAGCATGCGGCGGTAATTTTGAAAAAACTGATTTCCTCGAAAATGGCCATTTTTTGACCCTAAAAACAGTTTTTTGCTTATGCTGACTTAACCACTGGAGATAGCTCAAAGGTTGTAAGAGCAAAAATGTTCATTATCGAGTACTCTTTCCAGCCATACCAACCAATCCCGTGTCTTGTCTACCTACTGGGAGCTTCGGGCCAAAAACCAAAACTTTCTTATCTTTTGGCCTAAGAATACGGGACTGGTCCTAAAATGTTAAAGAGCACGGAAATAGGTTATTTCGTAAGTTTTAGCCCTTTGCGTAAAGGATTAAAGCCGTAGGAGTAAAAAATACCCGAAAGGAAACCAGCACCTTAAGAGAACATGTTCCCTTAAGGGGGGGGTCGCGATTTTTCGACCATCTCCGATTTTTTTCATTTTCACATATTTTGTAGTCCTCATGGGTCCCCAAAACAAGACAAGTGCGTTTGTTGCAAAACTTTTCCTATCATTCACAATAGCCCTCCAAAGGTGACCCCGACATGTGTTAAACATAGGAAAATGAAAAAGTTAGGAAAATTTTTCTGCTACCAAAAGTTTGAGCGCTGTGTACGAGCAAATCGGCTACAACTTGGTGTAAACCAGTGTTGGCATCTGGGATGGGATCCCATGGGATCCCATGGGATGGGATGGGATGGGATTGAAAATTCATCCCATGTGGGATCAGTGGGATTTTGTGGGATCATTTTGCCTTACAATGCCTTCAAACACCCTTTCAAAATTTTGAAAAAGTGCAATATTTTGATAAATTTGGCATAAAAATGTTTGTTCAATTTCATGATTGGCGTTTTGATGACTACCAGCAAAGCAAAGCATGCAGCTCTTTAAGGTGCTGGTATCACTTCGTGTAAATGGTACCTTACAGCCTACAGGCTCCAATTTTTATGGTGAACGTTGATGAAACTTTCCAAATATGGTGCTCTTTAGGCACTGGGACCTTTTGCATTCTGGGACCAGTCCCGAATTTTCAGGTGAAAAAATAAGAAATCTTTGGTTTTTGTCACTATTCTCTCAGTTCGTACACTTGATGGTTGGTATAAATAGAAAACGGTCACCGAAATGAACATTTTTGCTTTTACGACCTATGAGCTATGTTAAGCTAGCAGTTAAGTGGGGGGGGTCAATCATGAAAATTTTTTAGATCACGGATTTCGTTCATTTTCGCACATAAACTATGTCGTGCATACCACGTCCAAGTTTTGAGTTTCGTTCAGTTCTCCGCAATTTCGAGCCATCACCTGTCTGCAATTCGAGTATGAGCGAGTAACGAGAGTTTTGCAGACAATCGAAGCAAATATTCGCAAGTCAGTTAACTTCAAGTTTTTATAAAATGAATAAATATGTTGAAATGCAAAAATATGCAACTTTACAATATAGCCTGGTCGTAAAATGCCTCACTGAAAAATCAACAATTTTCACAATTTCACCAAAATTTAACTTCTGCGCCAAAAAATCTCTACACTGGCAAAGGATTCTAAGCAACATTGGCTTAGTTTTTAGTTAGGACCTCTAGTTTTTTTATAATCTCCAGCTAAACAAAACATAATGACCCTCATTTTTGGTCACCAAAAGCGACCGAATTTGGCGACTTTCGGCAGTTCGCTAACTTCACAAATTAATTAAAATTTTTTGAAGACCTAATTAAAATTCAGCCCTTTCTAGTCCCATCGGAGGTCCGAATTTTTCGGACCTTCGGTCTCGGTGGTATATATGACTTTCTTCGTTTTTTCATTTATTTATACTCAATTGATTTAGTCCTATCGATTTACTTTCTACTCAATTTAAACAATCCAATTGCACGTTTTATTAATGCCTATTTCTGGAGTTCGCTGCTTTAAGCTAGAGATTTGGCCGACAAACGTATTTGGCAAAACTGCGATTATTTTATTTTAAACATCAATTCCTCAAAAACTAGTCCATGGATTCGCGTAAGCTTTGGCAGGAGGAAAAAGAAAAAAAAGACCTGTTGAGCCAAATTCATAAAAATTCCCTCGACCCACATGTCCTTCATTCATATGCACAAGAAATTTTGCCCGATTCTATAGTTTTGAGAAATCGATACTCAAAGTTTGATGGTCCATGTTTAGTTAATATGTCAAAAAGTTTTGCTAGTTTTTTGCAAATTTTATTTTTTCGTATTTACTGATTATAAGCTTTAAAACGGTTTAAATTTTTCCAACTCGCGAAATTGTGAAAGTTTATTGCATTTCAAAATTGCCCTCACAAAAGGATAGCACCACCTTAAGTAAGACCTTATGCCAATATTAAAATCTCAATGCTACAGCGATTGTAAAGACAAATACTGTAAGTGGGATTACATGGGACTGGAAAAAGCAAGTTCGGACAAATGGGATGGGATGGGACGGCGAATTTGAAAATCTAGTGGGATGGGATGGGATGGGATCAGAGAATTCGTCCCATTTGCCAACTCTGGTGTAAACCTAATCTGGACTAGGTAGAGTGCTAATATCTATACGACATTATTTCCTGTAGGGCAGCTAATTTTATACGAATTTACAAAGTTCGGGGAAGGCGGTTTTTGCTCAAAATCGCTCTACAAATGTGTAGCTCGTTGAACGTTTTGTCCTGTCCTGAACTAACCCTTCCGTATAGAAACTTCGCGTTTAGTTATTAACACAGTACATTGCTAGTGCTCTATTTTGAATATAATCAATCCCTATCCAGGCTTTTCAGTAGCTCACAGTTTTGGTAGCAGAAATTTCATTTTTCCTCAAAATTTATCATTTTTCGAAAATTTCGTATTTAATGCTTTATAAGTCAGCCAAAACTTGTAGCAATCAGCGCCCCCCCCCCCTTCTCCTTTTAACATACACTTTAAATTAAAGTTTAAATTAATTACTCTTACTTTTGGGGCAACTTTGCTGACGTGCGAACTCCGTTTCGCAACGCCCCAGTTCTTTCTTTCTTTCTTTTCTTGTCAACTCTTTAATTTAAACTATCCATCAAACAAACTATTTAAACACCAAAATTCTCTCTAACTTCAGTTCAGTATACAGTTCAGATCAGTCTTGCAATCTTTGACGATGCCTATACTTTTACGTTTTCTCTGTTAAACTACTCCGAAACTTGGCCATATAGACTACGTAAATATTCCCCTTCTGCTGATGCTGCATTCGGCCAACAGAATGGTCTCTCCTCTTAAGTGAGGTTATGCATCAATATATAATCTTTTCCCCTCTTAAGGGGGGGGTCGCTTTGGGTCAAAATCGATAGTCACGGATTTCGCTCATTTTCACACACAATATAGGTACATATGTTCTCAAAAACAAGACAAAACATTAGAGTTCGAAATCAAACGGTGGCAGAGATATTCAGCTATAAAGTTGGAAAACTTGAAAATCACTGTGATTTGCCCTCCAAGGTCATGCTGAGACAGAACGGCAGCGAAATTTGGGTCAACTAATATGACAAATTAATTCTGCGGGTTGGCTAATATTTTAATACCAAAATGACTCCGGGATATCCAGCCAGTCGTTCACAGTACATTTTTCAATTGTGAACTGACCCTTTTTCATCTACTGTGCCCTGAAACTTTAACTTGCTCTAACTTTCAGATACTAAATTTCAGACACATAGTTCTATTAGAAAAGTTGTTCAGCTCATCAGTAGCTATCGAATGATACCCAATTTGTCTATATTTTGGAAATTTCAAAAATTGACTTTTGTGATCTTTAAGCGATCAAAGGAGCCGACACGACAGAAAGTTCTACCTTGAAGCATTTGCCTTTACCAAAATATCAGGCAGGCATTGAGAGTTTTATGTGCCAATTTTGGTGACTTTCGAGTGGGTAACGAGGGAGAAATTATTAAAAGTTCGTGAAAATTGTGCAAAATGATGATTTTTGGCAAAATTAGCACATTTTGTGGCAAGTTTTTTGAGAGCACTACAAACGGTAGAAATTTGGAACTACTGTCATAAGAATTCTGTATATGCGTAGAGTGCAACTATCTATAAGCGATTTCTGTAGCTTTTGCCAATCGTGCAGGAGAGGCGAAAATGTTTTGCTGGTCCTGTTTTTCGTGGCACAAAAAGCACCAATTTTCCGAAATTTTGACTTTGAAAAATCGCCAAAAATCCGACACTCAACAAAATTGTTTCAGAAGGGTTATTTGCACTCTCTGATATGTCTTTAACATGTACAACAAGGTTGCAGAGTTGTATCTTGCATACAGCGAAAAATTTTTCTGCCACAAACTTTTTAACCTAACTTTTTCATTTTCCTATGTTTAACACATGTCGAGGTCACCTTTGAAGTGCTCTACAGCACGATAGAAGCAATATTACGCAAAACGCACCTGTCTTGTTTTGGGGACACATGGGGACTACAAAATATGTGAAAATGAGCAAAATCGGAGATGGTCGAAAAATCGGCCAAAAAGCGACCCCCCCCCTTAAGTGAGGTTCTGCTCAACTATAATCTTTTCTTAGACTGTTAATTGTAGTGTGACAACTTAGCTTCCTCTTAAATGAGGTTATGTCTCAAACTGTAGTTTCATTAAATGCAATTGTAAACTTTTAAACTATCTGTGAGTCCCTTTCTAACTCTCACGCTACCCTTAAGTACAGACCAGTCCAGCCCGCGCCACTCAGCCACCGTTACAAATTTAAGGTATCTCAATAAAATTTCGTGTGCTAATTGGCATGCACAATGCCAATATGTATGTAAAATTTCATGCCAATATCCTGTGTTTTGCGTTGGCTACATATGTACTACGACAGCATGACGGACACCTATGTGTCAAAAATGTCAAATTTTCAATTTTTTCAAATATAGCGATATTTTATATCAAATTGAAGCTCTCGATTTCCTGAACATTTTATCTTCTTACACCAAGTCTCTACAAAGCAGTATGAGAAAGTTAGAGCGACTTAAAGTTTGAAGCAAATGACAGTCGGAATGAGCATTACCGAATCGTTCAAACGCCGTTTCTCGCTCGTTGCTTGGCTTGCTACTGTTATTTATGCACTAATAAATAGCCCCAACTAGAGGCTTTAATTTGATGTATTTGTCATGCCGTAGTCTGTTGTCGTCCTATGTGTACACACTACACGACTTCGAAGTTTTGCAACAAACGCACTTGTCTTGTTTTGGGGACCCATGAGGACTACAAAATATGTGAAAATGAAAAAAATCGGAGATGGTCGAAAAATCGCGACCCCCCCCTTAAGGGAACATGTTCTCTTAAGGTGCTGGTTTCCTTTCGGGTATTTTTGACTCCTACGGCTTTAATCCTTTACGCAAAGGGCTAAAACTTACGAAATAACCTATTTCCGTGCTCCTTAACATTTTAGGACCAGTCCCGTATTCTTAGGCCAAAAGACAAGGAAGTTTCTGTTTTTGGCCTTAAGCTCACAGTAGGTAAACAAGACACGGAATTGGTTGGTATGGCTGGAAAGAGGACTCGAAAATGAACATTTTTGCTCTTACAACCTTTGAGCTATCTCCAGTGGTTAAGTCAGTATAAGCAAACAACTGTTTTTAGGGTCAAAAAATGGCCATTTTCGAGGAAATCAGTATTTTCAAAATTACTGCCACATGTTAAGGACAAAATTGGCTTAGTTATACTCAATCGATACATCGTCCAAATGCACATTTTATGAATGCCTATTAGCCGGACTTTATTGCTTTCAGCTAGAGATTTGGCCGAAAAACCATTTTGGCAAAACTGCGATTATTTTGTTTCGAACATCGATTTCTCAAAAACTACTCGACGGTTTCCGGAGAACGCTCTTTGCTTTTGCATAAAGCTCTTTGCAACTCCCAAAATTGCGAAAGTTATAGCGTTTCAAAAAAATCACCACAAAAGCACTGCACAAAAGGATACCACCACCTTAAGTGAATGTCCAGTATCACTAAAAAGCAATCATCGGATTTACTTATGCATTTTGTATAACTGCTGTGGTCATGTTTATGGTATAAATGACTCCTTTTCCTTGGAAAGAACTAAGATTCAACATTAGTGGGTCAAATCTTAAGAATTTTAGCTCTCACCGCAGCAGTTACTCTATATGTGGTTCTGTATTTTTCCGATTTCACTTAAGAGAACACGTTCACTTAAGAGAACATGTTCTCTTAAGTGGGTGTTCCCTTAAGCGCGAGAATACGGTAATACTTTTGTCACGGAGCAAATTTTCTCTCCATGAATTTAAATTTTTAGCCACGACCTCGTCATAGTCAATGTTGAATAATCTGGTTAATAATTTTTAATTCACCGCTCCCCATTGCGCTTGCACTGTAAGTATATTTTAATTTCATGTACCTAAGATTTTAATTATTTATATATAGTTTATTTATTCTTATAATCTAGGCGCATTGTTTAAGGCTGGAATGAAACAGCGATTAATAGAACACTAAAATAATTATCAAAAATGTTTACAACTTTTAACACTGTTAGTAAAAGATCCACTAAATACAGTCAGGAGAATATTATAGATTGTTTTAGGGGCACTAGGAAATCTTCCCGGGGGGAAAGAATTCTCTAGGAAAAATTTGCCGGGAAAATTCAAAATTAATTAATTTCAAATTAATATAAGCTAAAGTTTTAAGCTTAAGATGTAAGCTTTTGCCTGAGCTAACGAAAAGCTGAATCGAAAAACCGATTTCGGATTCGTGATCAGCGCCCAGGAAAACCCCTGTAAGCAAGTTTTCAGCAAAATTAGTTTCAAAAAAATTTTCAGTTCCCGTTACCAAGCTAAAAATTTAAAATTTGTAAAAATTTGTAAAAATTTTAAAATTTTTGCATTTTTGAAATCAGCAGGTCCGAAAACCTACCCCTACCAAATTTCAAATCAATCAGTCAAGTTGTGCTTCTTCGGTACTTCTTCGGAGCTGTGGGGGGATAATGGGAAAGACCCACATATTCTGCGACCTATGTTTGGGCCGGCCTTCAAGAAGAAGACTATATTAAAATCCTATATTGCTATACAGGTAGATTATCCCGAAAAGGTGGCAAAGGGTGGCGCTGGCAGTATTGCCTGAGACAGTTATTGTATGTAGTATACATTTATTTCTGTAGTTTACTCACATAAGCATAATACATATTAAAAATAAACAGGCTCTACAATTAAAGCATATTCTAGATTTCTAGACAACTGAAACTAAACGATAAAAATTTACTTAGGCCAGTTCATGCTCCAAAAATGCTGAGAATGCTGCAACAAACAATCTCATGGGTTTCGCGCTGGCGAAATGGGGAAATCAATATAGGCCTGCAGAGAGCGGAGAAGCGAGCAAATTAAGAGTAAATTATCATTAGTAAGCAACATTTGACTGGCTGCGGTATTACGAACTACTACTGGGAAAGACTTAAATCAAAAATGAAAGGGCCCCATAAAAGGTGAACGTCACAGCAAAAGAATCACTAATCCGTTTCTCTGCCTGTCATACTAAAGAAAACAATAAAAATAATTTCGAACAGCTTCTATATTCCGTCTTTGGAGACCATTCTATGGAGCATGAATCGGCCTAGTAATCATGTAGCAACAAGCAAAGCTGAATGTTCGTTATAAAGTCTATCTCAACCCCCCTGTTTCCTTATCAAAGAATGTGATGAAATTTAATTCCTTTTTATTTTTGTTCCTTTTGATGAAATTCAATTTAATTTGAATTTAATATTCCTAATTAACCAAACCACTCCACGACACGCATTCTCAAATAAATTTTAGATGAAGTCACCAAATTCGTCGCTACAATCAAAAAACAGGGCAACCCATCCTTAATATGGTCGCAAACGAAAAATTGCACGGTTTTAGAACTGCTTGCCTCTGGTGGAATGCGTGAGCATCGGAAAACTAGAACTTATCTTATAGCCAAATTCTAAACCTTGCTTTGGACGATTAAAGGAGTTACATCGTCGAAACGTTTCTTAACGGTGAACGGTGAACGCTGAACTTAACCGACTGAGCAATCTTGCTGCAACTTCAAGGGTTATGCACCGAAATTTTCATCGCTAACGAAAACCTCATCAACTTTGTTTCAATTCAAAAGAAGGATTATAATTTCCGTTTTCAAGCATAGGTATATTGAACATTATTGACGCAATTGACAAATTAGGTATAGCAGAACATTCAACTTCTATGGGCTGTATCTGTACATTCTGTAGCAATGATTGCCACTATCAGCAACCAGAATTTGATCTTCCGGCGTCACGGCCACTCCTTGAGGTCCATACAAGCCATACTTGCTGCTGATGTGACTCAAAAATGAACCTTCACCATCGAAAACCTAAAGATTTCATTTCTTGAATTAATTTGGTAGTTTCTGCAAAACGTTTATGTAGGTCATATTGTAGACTTTGCCCTATGCTGCTACCCTTATGATAAATGCAATCTATCCCACAAATTCTAAAACACTTTCAAGATCAGTATTGCATTGCAAAAATAGCATTGCTGGTGAAGGAAGACAAGAAACATTCGTTACTGTAGAGGCAGCTATTTGCAGTGTTTTATGAAAACTTTCAGATGCACTGCTTGACTCTATTACATAACCTACTTTACAAAGAATTAATATTAATATTTTGTATTCATCTTGAATCACTAATACTAAATCGAACTAACCTGTATCCGGCAATTTCCCCAATCCGCTACCATTAATCGATGTTCCGAGTCCACTGCAATCCCTGTCGGTGCATTAAACTGCCCATTACCCACGCCATTCGAACCAAATTCCTTAAGAAACGTTCCTTCCAGTGTGAACTGCTTAACTGCATGATTGTGAAAATCCGTAACAAACATGCATCCTCTGTCTTCGTCTATTGCAACATAATGAGGTCCGGCAAAAAACCATTCCCGACTACGAACCGCCGTTCCCACCTTTCGTATAAATTTACCTGTCGGCTCAAAAAATAGCATTTGATTTGCCTTGTTGTCAATGACGACAGTTTCACGATTTTCAATAATTCCCAATCCCTTGGGTCCCAACAGTTTCCCCGTGCCGAATCGAGATCGGAATTTACCATTTTGATCAAAAACCGAAATCCACCGATTGTCATAATCGGCAATCAAAAGCGATCCAGTCGCTGTAAACGTCACTCCAGTGGGTCGCTGAACGCTTCCAGGCTTTCGCCCTGGAGCTCCGAATCGATTAATACAGTCTCCGTCTGAGCTGAACAGTTGAACACACTGGTTGTTACTGTCAGTAATTGCTATTGTACCGTCTGTTGAACAGGCGATACCCTGTGGGTTGGTGAACTGCCCTCGACCACGACCTTTAGTGCCCACTTTCAGTAGCAATTCTTCCTCTATTGCTGGAAATGAGTGCTGACTAGATCCCACAGATTTGGACTTTCCAGATCTAGTTTTAGCGCTAGATCTGGTGCTGCTGACCGAGCGTTTTCCGGCGCTGAAAACGCTACAGATTGTGGAAGCCTGAGCCGGACAAGTACCATAATATTGGTCTTCATTAAGAGCTCTCAGGGTAAATGGGCTTCGAGGCACCTCGTTTCCTTGTACTGAAAGTTTAAGCAAATAGGTTCCTTCACGCTTCAGATAATACGAGCTTGCATAGACGCCAGGCAGCTGAGTTTCGGCAATCTCCAGGGATTGTAGAAAGGTTCCCTTATGCGACATAATCTGTGCACTAAGTTCGCCAAGTTTGACGCAAACTGGTTCGCAGCTGTTATTCTGAAGGTGTATTGTAAATATTGCCTTTTTCTCGACGCAGCAATATTTGGCATTCTCTCCCTCAAGTCGAACTCGCATACCAGTTATGATGTTCTTATCAACCAAATCCAAAAATAAGCTGAGATGATTTGCAAATAGGCCAGTTTCATGCGAGGAAGCGCCAGCTATGGAAGTTGTCAGGTTCAGCAAAAAATGCAAAAGTTTGAGCAAATCTTTGTTAGTTATTTGGGGATTGCGCAAAAGGCTCGTTATATTCTGAAGCTCCTTAATGTGATCCGTTGCTAGGGCAGCTATTTCTTCTAAATATGCTTCAATCTCAGCCAAGCATTTAGCAAGTTCCTGTTGAAAGTTTTCGTCCAAAACGAAATTCTCTCGATCAAGATATTGCGTTGCTTTGGTGAGTCGATGACGAATTTTCATCCAATCCTCAGATGTACTCATGTCGTGCTTGTTGTCATGACATTTTGGGCAAAAGTTTCCCTGACACTCCGCACAGAAATGCAACAGTTCTGGATTATGTAATGAGCATATTGCCTTGGTACTCATCAAGCTACATGATTTGTTAACAAGAATCCTTCTTCATGTTGTCTTATCTAAAACAAAGTATTAAACTTTACCTAAAATTTAGTGTTTACTGGCTCGATGCATGCCTCATGCCACCACTGGCGAAATTATGATTTCGATCAGTTGTGATCAAACATGTGCTTGAGGAGGGTTGGGGGGGTTCACCCCCTCCCAGACTGGAACCTTAGCCCTCTAGAGGGGTCCCTCACTCCCCCCCCCCAGAATCCGGATTTTTCAGGTTTTCTGGGCAAAAAATCGGAAAAATGCGGTTTCGGCCGCCGATTCACCCCGAAAAACTTCCTCTCCTGCACATGTCTGGGCATGTCATGTTGTGACCCTTAATATCGAGCATCGCCATGGTCATTTTTGGTTATTAGGGATAGCTATTACCAGGTTCTTAGGTTTTGTTGTGTCTGTTGCCTGTTGCGTTCACAATTGCAACCAGAATGACCGAATTTTGAGATGTCTAAGGTAAGAAGTTTAAGCGCAATGAAGCTAATTTACAGAGGTTAACTTTAATAAAGATCGGCCCTGTCCAACAGTCTTAATAAAACCAGAAATTATCGGTTTACGTGACATAAGAAATATTTGATAACTTAGGTGAGATGAAAGTAAGGCTCAGCGAAAATCAGTGAAACAGCTGATTATTTAGCCGACAATGGAAGGAAACCTATTCCATAAGAAATCGCCTGTTGACACGCGATGTCAAATAAATAAGTACGGTTGGTTAAACTCAGAAACCATGGAAACAGGAGTAAAGGTAAAATTCCAATATTGTTATGTAACCAGTTTTTACAGAACTTTCAAAAAAGAATTCACTGAACTTTTCACCGTTCATGAATTTTATCGTTGGCACTTGTTTTTGCCACCAAGTAAAATATTTTGACAAAGTGCAACAAAAGAACACTGTATGGAAAATATGAAGCAATGTTTATCAAATATAGATTTAAGTGAGAAAGAACTCACATAAACTGTGCATGACTCAAAACCATCTATAGGCAAATTGACTCCTCACAGAAGACATATTGCAGCTTATGAACACATAGTTTAAATGGAAACTAGTTTACATTTTGATCAAAGTGTAACTAAATTTTACAGGATTTCGGCTATATTTGAGTAGGGCCATTGTCGACGACGTCATGCATATACTGCTGTAATATTTTTACTTTTTTATTTGTCTTTGCAAAGTATAGGCAAAAACATCTAATTACGTGTGCATTACATTACAATTTTACTCATATAAAAAACTAATAGGCCCGGTAAACAATGTACCTATAAGCTAAATCAGCTTTTTGCGAGTGTCTACTTAATCAGGTGTCAAAAAACCAGTCATTAACTTTGAATTAGAGTCCAGTCATCGTACCGCTCAATCAATTTCAACAGCACG
>JASAND010028719.1:0-20769 GCA_030248195.1 Trissonchulus latispiculum
TGTTCAAGTGAAATTTAACCTTGAAAAATAGTTCAGAACACCTGTATGTACAAAATATATGATTATATCAGAGCCTCCCAGAAATTCCATCTTAGAAAATTATTTGAGAGAAAGCTTATATACAAAATATATGATTATTTAAGAGCCTCCCATAAGTTGTTGAGGTTCCAGGTGAGATCCTTTTAAGACCCTCTGAAATTATATGATTAAATTGGAGCCTCTCAAATATGATTCAGCCTTCAGAAAAGCCTGTACGCACTATATATGTGATTATTTAAGAGCCTCCCAGAAATTATTTGAGAGAAAGCTTATGATCAAACAAGAGCCTCCAGTTTAGAAAATATGTGAAAGAGCCTCAGAAAACCTCCCTGTGAAAAAGTTTGAAAAAGTTTCTAAAAGTTTAGGAAAAGTTTTGAGAAAGTTGAAGGAAGTTTGAAATGTTTGGTGTGACTATTGGCAGCCAGACAAAAGTTTAGAATAGTTTGGATGAAGTTTGGTTGCCTCCCTGTGTTGAGGATATGACGGAGAGAAAGGTTGCAAAAAGTTTGGGAAAAAGTTTGTTGCCTCTCAAAAGTTTCTAATAGTTGCCAGTCTCTCTATAGTGTGAAAATTAAAACTGTAACAGGAGGCTATCACTTTCTATGCATTTCATATGATTAGCTAAAGTCTCCCACTGACCGTTACCATGGCAACCACCTTCTCCAAAAGAGCCTCCAAGCAAGCCAAAAGTGAAGCCAAAAATGGGCTCAAAAGAGCGGTCAATTGATCTTACATATACTACTAATAACTTTACCCCTGGCAACATTAAAGGTTATCCTTTAATCCATGTTGAAGGGACATATTTTTGAAGAATAAATTCAAGAAATCGACTACTGTGACCTAAGTTTCTGTTTCAACAAAATTTCAGATAAATTTATCCAATTTAATGCTTAATTTTATTAGGGCACATGAATTAAATATATGGCGCAGCAGCAACATATTTTATTTAGTTAATATACATTACCAATTTGCTTTAATTGTCTTTTAAAGAAGTGAGAGCTGGTGTGAATATGCCATTTTCAAGATTGAAGAGCCACGTAGCATGCAAACATTACAACTTTGTTCGTTGCATCCCTTAGCTGGCATCAGCATTAGCTTAGCAGAAGCTATTTGATTATTAAAATGAACAATTCAACAGCTGGTTTAATGCTCTTATCTTGGAGAAAACTTTATTCCGCTTGTTGTCTTTTGGTTGATTTGGGAGGTCTTATACCATATGGTCCTGTTATCTGGGCTGCCATTGTGGAAAAGCCGAAGGATAGGTTTGGTCCATTTAATATTTTGATTTTGTATACTATAATTGTCGACGTATTGTTGCTGTTTATGTACCTTATTCATGCAGTTCCAGCAATATATATAGGGGCTGAACCGTATGGTTTATTTGTCAGTGTTTTAAGCGGATCACAAGACATTTTCCTTTGGAACGTTTTATTGTGGATTGTTATACTCATGTTCCTGCATCGATTCTGTGCAATCTGTTTGCCCAATAGGTATAGATCGTTTAATGCGACTGGTCCCTCCAAATTGATAACTACAACACACATTGCCATTCCTTTATGTGGTGGCACATTACGAATAATAGGATATCATTTGGTCATGGGCTGTATCCCTACTTTCGAAGATATTAATTATGGCTACTCAAGTTGCATCTCAGATTTTAGCCCAACAACTATTTTTCTCTTCAAACACTACATAAATTTTCCTATAGCAGTAATTTGCATTGGTTACACGATTCTGGCAATAAAGCTGCGTTCACAACGTGCAAAACTATCTGTGTCTAGCCAAACGGGGAAGTCCGACATGACTGCTGCAGCAGAGACGCGACGGTATAAACAGGAAATAAAGTTATTCGCACAGGCATTCTTGATAGCTTACCTTCTTGCTGAAAGTAGCTTGATTTATCACATCTATTCCGACCTTGCTGTGCTATTTGCTATTATAAACTCCAGCGCGAATCCGTGGATATTTTACTTCTTTAACCCTTCAATTAAACAGAAGGTGCACGTGTTGCTTGGTTTCAAACAACAACCTTGTAGTACTGTGTGTAGTACTTGAGTTTCGTCGTGATCACGGACGGACATATTTTGCTATTGCAACGTATATATATGCATATTATTCTGCATGCATTACTTTCAAAGCGAGGTGTGGTGCATTGTTCATTCGTTTACTCCACTTTTTCCTTGTTTAGTGATATCAATATATCGTAAATTTGCTGGGGAATAAAGATATACTTTTTCTGACATCAATGAAATCTGTGCAAATCTAATCAGCCGCGCTTCTTTCAGTCGGGCTAACAGAAGTACGGAATTTTTTAGAATTTCCAAACACTAGTCAAGACAACAAATGCGTTCCCTCAACTCCAGTTAATGTCAGACATTTTTTTAAAAATCAGCTACAATGCTTCTCCTTAAAAGGACAGATCTCGCATTTCCAGTTTTGTGCCGAAAGAAGCAGAAAAAATAAGAAGTTTCCGTTTCGAATGGGAAATTCATTGATTTCGAGCTTTGAAGAAAAAGGCATACATGTGATTCGCTTTTTCCTGTGCTTCAGCGCAGCAGGTCTCTTATGTTTGCTCAGCCCGGCCCGTCCGGCACACGCATTTTGCTTGATAAAGATACACGTCACCGTAAATGCATGTAAACAATGGCTTAAGATAGGGCTTGTATAATGTATGCGAAATATTTTCTTATTCCAAAGAACTTATTTCCAATTCATGTAGAGATATATGTTTGCTCATGTATTAGTGGCAATTCTGAATTCGGAAAAGTGTATTTTCTGCTTTGATTGGTGACTCATATTTAAAGTTAAACTTCTAGTAGTTCACCAGCAATTTCCCAAATGCATGAAACTTACAGAAACAAAGGCTATCATATATGTAATTATACAACTCTTTTGCACTTTTACTGTGTAAAGACTGTGCATATAAATCAGATAATGCACAGTGCAGCGTGCGTATAACTAAGTTATACGCACGCTACACGCTAGGAGGCATGCCCCTAATCTAAGTTGCTGGAGCATACAGTTGCCTGCATGCTTCAGCAGTGTGTACAGCAGAGCTCCAACCTAGACAGCTCTGCTGCACACCAAAAAATAGGCCTCCCAGCCATGGCAAGCAATGAGATTGCTGCCACTTTACATTGAAATGTGTCTAGACATATCTGTCAGCTGCAACATAAACGAGTAAGGTTTCATCAATTAAGGATAGGTTTAATCGTTGTATAAGTACTTTACAACACACCTTAGCGCTGTTCACTAATTTCTACTGCGCACGTCGCATGGGAAGCCCTCGTGCGTGGCACTCGTGCGCTTTGCGCACTCGTGCCCCACACTCGGAGCTTCCCACACGGCGTGCGTATAAATCAGTGAATGCACGCTAAGGTGTGCTATAAAGTATACTTATTTGCGATACAACATTAAATTCCTCACTTTGTGAAAAGTGGCCAGACAATGTTTTGCACGAATATTTTCTGTAGTAAGCAAGTATGAGCTCTATAAATTAATTAGGTGGCCAGCAGGCTTACAATTACTGACAATGTCCGTCCAGCGAAAACTTTATTTTAACCTTTTGCGTAAAATTTTGCGTGTGTCATTTATCCAAATGTGCAATTTCGAGTTTTTGACGTAACCCATACAAAGATATACTAAAGAATACTGCCAGCTTTTCAGTGTACGTCTTTTGCAATATCATATAATTTCATACTGCCACTAACAGCAGTAATGTTGCATTTGTGTATAAACGATTCATTGAAGATGAAACCTTCTGATCATTGTTTAGGGATCGACAGTTGGGTAAAATTAGATAATTCAGTTTTAAAACAGAACAATAGTTTCAAAAAATAATATATTTTAATATATCGGATAAGCGACTGTAATAACACATGATAATTAAACTTGATTTTCTCAACCTCACTTCAATTCACTGAAATAACTGTGATGGCGAAACTAGATACTTTTCGAGTACTGAAACGATATACGATGCCCATCAATAGTAAAACTTTATTTTTGTATGATCAAGGTATCGTTTATTATTTAGTAGTAGCTATTTCATAATTGAGATATTTTAGTTAAACTTCGTTAAATTAGTTTAGCTTGTTTACTTGCTGGTTTCCTTTCCGGCGTTTTTGACTCATACGGCTTTAATCCTGTACGAAAATACCTAAAACTTACAAAATACCTGTTTTCGTGCTCTGTAACATTCTGGGACCAGTCCCGTATGTTTAGGCGAAAAGAAAGATAAGTTTTGGTTTTTGGCCTTAGGCTCCCAGTAGGTAGACGATACACGAGATTGGCTGGAAGAGGACACAAAACTCAACATGTTTACTTTTATCTTTGAGCTATCTCCAGTGGTTAAGTCATATAAGCAAAAAGGTATTTTGATGGTCAAACAATGTCCATTTTCGAGAAAATCGGTTTCTTCAAAATTACCGTCACATGTTAAGGACAAAGTTGGCTTATGTATACTCAATCGATGGAGCGTCCGAATGCACATTTTATGAATGCATTTTAGACGGACTTTATTCCTTTAATCTGGAAATTTGGCCGAAAATCCATTTTGGCAAAACAGCGATTATGCATTTGAACATCGATTTCTCAAAACTAGACGAAGGATTCCGGGGATTTTTGGCAGAGTCGAAATTCGCACTTCTGCGGAGCGTAGTTTTTCTTGGTTTTGGCTAAAACGTTTTGAGGAACAGGAAAACTCAACGCGAATTCGCGAAATTTCGTGTTACCGACCGTGCATCGACCCTGAAAACCTACTGAGCCAAATCCAAAAAACGTCCCTCGGCCCATATGCAATTCATATCATGGCACAAAAAACGTTTGGCCGATTCTACAGATTTGAGAAATCGGTAATTAAAAAATTTTGATCTATATTTAGCAGTTGTCAGAAAATTTTTGATAATTTGTTTGCTAATTTTGCCAGTTTCGTAATTTGTGAATGTCCTGATTAAAGCTCAGTCTACTCCCAGAATAGCAAAAGTTGCAGCGTTTTAAAAAATCATCACAAAAGCAAAATTCCCCCACCTTAGAAGTGATTAGATTATGTATGAGGCAATTATAAGTAAGTATGAATTTTTATTTTCCCTATGACCTGCACAGACTACTGCGTTAATTGTAATAGTTCACCGGAAAGTTCAAGAAATAACATTGTATGTTTGAAATTAATCTGATACTAAGGTGTTCAGTTTTCAAACGCGAAAGCGTCTTCTAACATGTCACTACAGTTTGGGAACGAATTCAAACTTAAGCTTGGTTCGATTGTGCCTGGGTGGCTCAATCGGTAGAGCGTTGGCCTAGATCGCCAAAGGTTGTGAGTTCGATCCCCACCTCGGGCCCGAATTTTTCGGGTCGGAGGTGCTGTAGTGACAATCTTAGTTTCGTTCGTTCTTTCATTTTCATTCGTCTCCCGGGAATTCACTGACTGTGCTTTCACTAGTTCGCAAAGAAAAGCTGAAAACTAACTGCAAACGGCAGGGTCATATTACTACTTATACGGAAAAATACTGACTATATAGACTAGGCAAAGGTATCTGCAAGTCATTGCCCCTTGTGGGCCAACTCGTAGTAAAATTAAACCAAGGGTGTCAGGTCAGCTTAAAGGCACCACAGATGACAATTATTCAAAGCACTGCACTGTCCAATTACTAACCTATAGACTGCAATATTTGAAAACGTAGTCGTTGCAAAAATTACATCCCAAGCGCTAATCTAAGCACTAAGAACATCAGTCAATAGATACTAAAGTGTGTCGTACACTATGGTCCTGTCCAACCTCGTTGGTTTTCCTTTTCCTTTATCTCTATATTAGGATTCACTCTCTTAGAAAGCAACTTCCCCTCAAACGCAGCTTTTCCATTTTGACAGAAACCGGAAATTTCTGAATTTTGATTGGAATGGCTCCTAGCCGCAACTTTCCTCGCATACCTTGCCCCAAGTAACCTAATTCGAGTTTCTAGACCCGGGCCTATGTATTTGTTTGGAAACTTATCCTGTCAAACAGGCTGAATTTTGATTTAAATTCGCCAGAGCTAATAGCAAGGTAGTACTAATCTGAGACGCAAATTATCCCAACGTTTTGAAACAATTCAATGACTACACACTCTTCGGATTCATTTAAAATAAAGCAGGCAAACACGTTTCGGTAAAGAAGACACACAATTTAATGTCTGAATGATTAAGGAAAAGTAGGATGACCAAAAGAGATTAACCTCTTAGTGATGCAATTTTGACAGTAAATGTTTTGAATATCATTTATAATTTTTGGTATCGTTTATTTGTGTCATTTGATTGTGGGGGTGCACACCCCCCCACGCACACGTATGGTTTTGATCAGTAAGATTACTAAATCAGAAGTAATATATCCTTAAAAATAAACAGTCCGAACCAAACCTCTGTTTAAGCCAAATCATAAAATGTTAGTTGTGGTCATAGGAAAACGTGGGCGAGGGAAAATGAGGGTAGGATGCAGGCAGATACTAAAAATCGGCAAAACAGGTAGACCCCTTCGATGATAATAATTAAATAATTTTAACTATTTTTTCCCAAAAATGTAATACTAGCAATTTTTACTAATTAAGGAACAGATCTCTAAGCAGAACAGAAGAAAAGTTTGGATTATTGCGGCTGTAGGATCCCTGGGCAAAGCAGGAGAATACCCCCAAATCAGACTTCGTGTTAAAGTATTGAAGAATCATTCTACAGCAGCAATGACAAACGAGTAGCATATAGCGTAAAAATTAGATTAAGCCTAATACCTCAGAAATATGAGCAGTTGTTCTTGAGGTGAAGCGGCACAATTCCTGGTGCTTTCAAAGGCACTTGCTGAACCTATGCAAGCAAATTATTGAGAACGGTCGTCTTAGTAAATCGAAATCTGCGCCGAAATTCACCATCAGACAGATCAATAAAAGGATCTTTGTAAATTCGAAGAAATGGTCGAGGAATTGCATTGTTTGCAAATTCCTCGTCTGCAAAAGCTCCATTCAGTAAATTTGCAACACCCAACAATTCCATATAAGTAGGACAGATAGAGTCAAAACAGCCACAACAGTCCAACAATTCTATATAATCACTCATAACAGTTAACCCTGAGCTAATCCTGCTGCAACTCAGGGTTAAAAATTGGCAAGTTTGGGACTAACCTCCAACCCTGAGCTCCAAGCTAACCTCGAGGTTAAATTAACTCTGAGTGGTGCAATGACTTAACACCGAGCTAACCCTTTAACACCGGGCTAATCTGGAGGTTAACTTAACTCCGACTTAACGCTCATTTGTGAAATCGGGTGTTAGTAGCAATGGACTACCTCTAATTAGTTAAAGCACCCATAAAAGGGTAAGGGCAAATTACATTTCGTATCAACTTAAATTTTGCCCAAACATTCGCTAGCGATTGTATATTGCGTACTCATCAGAGTAAAAACCCGATCAATGGTAAGCAAAATAGGGAAAAAGCTGAAGAAATAAAATGAACGTTTCCAATTTTAAGCCGAGTTCACACTGGCGTCTTAAGTCTTTTGATTCAAGCCGCTCGTTTTAAGTCTTTAGTCTTTACTTGATTTAATTCAGACTGAAGTTTTAACAAATGAATGCATTTCATGTCTAGTCTTAAGCAGGCATGTGCAGGAGGGGAAGTTCTGGGGAGAGGGTGAACCGGCGGCCGATGACCGCCGGACAACCGGATTTTTGTCAAAAAACCCAGAAAATCCGGATTTTGGAGGGTGGGGTGGGTGAGGGACCCCTCTGGGGGGGCGGGGTGAAGTGCAGGTCTGGGAGGAGGGGGGAGTAAACCCCCCCCCCCCAAAGCAAGCTACAAATTTTAATCTAACGACTAAAGACTGCAGTGTGAATCAAGCGAATCTTAAGTCTTACGTCCTTAGCAGCTTAAGACTTTACGAGCTTACGACTTTCGACTCAGTATGGAACAGTTTTCTAATTTTAAGCTCTTAAGATTCCAGTGTATTAAACCCGGCTTTAGATAGAAAAGGTCAGTAGAGGACGGGAATGTATCCTTAAGAAATAAAAATAAGGAACTGCAGGATTGGGTAAAACGTTCAGGCGACACTGCAAAAGCGATCGTTGCCATGGACCAGCAGGACCATAAAGTGTCTCGTTTGATACAATTCAGCAGTGAACCAGGTTTGCCTACATTTAATGCTTGGCTTCTGAAGTTTGATGCCAAAGCAGAACAATCCGAATGGCCTGAAGCACAGTTACCTAGAAAATTGATAGGTCTGTTGTCATGCCGAGAGTTGGGAGTATCCAAGATCTGCCAAAAGGAATCTAGCTCATCTTGTAAGACCTTGAATAATAAGATAAGATATAACCTATCTATGTATTAAATGAGGCGAAGTGGTGTGAGGCAACAAGTGAGGAAGAAATGAAACAGAATTTGCACAACCCTTAGAAACGTATATTCACACGAAGCTACGTTGTCGCATAGTTAAACGTATATCTTGTCTCTCCGTATTGGTGTTTTGTCACAACCAGTCATAGACACAAAGCGTCATTCCACTATTGGTTCAAGTACTACCACAGAACTAAAAAGTCTATCGCAAATTGGTTCAAATTCTGCTACATAGTCAAGAAGCATTCGATATAATTTGTTAATTTCACTTCGACAAAACTTGGAACTTGAGTTATTAAGGAATAAAAGTCTGCTTGTTTAATGGCAACATCAGACACAGATTCAACTGGAATGCTTGACCAGCTTATTCACCTCACGTCTTATGGAAGGATTGAAGAAATAAAATATCCACGGATTTGCTCTGGAATTAATGATAGCAAATATTATACCAAAGTTTGGATATATGTGATAAATAAGAGCGCTGGCTGCAAGAGACAGCGATATTATGAAGGTCTGAGAAAATAGTTTCACTTCCTGTATGTATGAACCCTGTTTGACAGTTGTAATACCATTTGCAGCAGTATCTGTCTTGGCATCCCCCACCGTATTACTTGCAGCTGAAATCTGTGCACGTTGCAGATGAAGCTTAACTACTAAGAATGAGTAGCCTACGCAAATGGAAACAATAATGCCTGTTGGGTACGATTTGAAAAGATATAGGATGGTTTCATTGATATGGCTTGTATCACAGCCGGAATACCCATAGTTTACGTTTTCGTAAATAGGCATGCAACCCATGACTATCTGGAATGTTCCGTTTCTTGCGAACGCGCCAACCAATGGAATAATGATGTGGGCTGCAATAACACATTTGGACTGATTGCTTGTGACAAACGTTCTATAGCGCTGTGGCCAGCAGATAGCTATAAGCCTGTGACAAAACATGATTATGGCAATCCACAACAAGATATGCCATAAAAAGATATCCTGTGAACCGCAAAATGCGCTGGCAAAGGGTCCGTATGGCTCAGCTCCGATGTATATTGCTGGAACGGAATGAATTAAGTACATCAAGAGCAACAGTATATCAATAACCATAGTATAAGCTATCAGAAGATAAAATAGTCCCGAGATATCTTTAGGTTTTTTCATAATTAGTGTCCAAATAACAAGGCAATAAGGTATCAGTCCTGCTGAATCAGCAAACAAGCAACTCATGGAGTACAATTTTCTCCAAGATGGAGAAATTTCTGGCGTTGTTGTATTATTCATCTGAAGCGTACAAGTATATTCTGAACTATTTATCGTGTAAACTGTAAATGTAACATAAACGTTTGATCAATCACCTATCATCTTGTATAGATGACAACTTGGTGGTGATCACTACCTTGACGTTGGCTAGTGATGGAATAACCAGCGTCAGACTTCATCTCATAAGCTAGGCACAGAGATAGTAAGTTTTATATTGTTAGTACATAGCTATTTTCCTTGAAACAATCAAAGCAATTTCTTCAACCTGATATTCCTAATAGCGCAATTAGTTCCAACATCTTTCTATGAAATTTATTATTGACCCACTGAAGTTTGCCTACTGAGTCTATGTCGACAGTACAAGAATTAATAGTGTAAGCAGAGACAAAAAGAAAACGTCTGAGACAAAGTGTGGCCAAATTGGACTTGCTCCCTCCAGTTTGATTCTGCATAGCTGTTGTAAGATAATGAAGGCGTTTCTGACAACTGCATAGACCGGGCATAAATGTAACATCAGGCTCATTAAGGACTTGGTGTCGCTGTCAGTAAATGTCAGACTTCGATATCATCAGAGAGTAGAAGTAAGTCAATAACAGAAAGATCTCCATACACCTTCCAAAAGGAAGCGGGTTAGCAACTTGCTCACTAAAAATCCGCCTACCGGCTAAAAGTTCCCAACAAAAGCATAAAAACTAAAGAAGTGACAATGTGTTTTGCATCAGCCGTTTGTCCGAAGCGAAAATATAGTCTTTGTTCTTTCATATCTTCGTCTTATCCAAAGCTAGTACACAAAGCTATCAAGACTTGCAGATAGAACAATGTAAAACGGATGGGTAAAGCTACATGAAATTTCTTTAGCCCGAATAGTGGTTTCCAGCAGGTTCGGATTTGTGGGGTGTCGCAAGCAGTAGGAAAAAACTGGTTTTTGTCACAGTTTCGTCTCCTACTCTGGCCGATGAGTGGGATCATTGGCTGAGGACATTCAAGAATATGGAGAAATAGCCTGCAATATTACTTCCCCATGTTAACACTTCCGTGACTGAAGCAAAGCAACATCCGACATTTTATGCGGAAAGCAACGTGCGACAAGTATATGCACGAGATATATAATAAACGAGACATGAGAAGATGCTTCAGCGACACAGCGTAAAGCTACAATCCAAGCATCTACCTATCGAAGTTTAAACCTCTGAATCTGGGTTGTAAGTATAAGTTATAATTGGAATTCCGCGAGTTTAGCGTTCAAACATTTCAAACAGGAGGTGCAAATTACAGCGTTAACCTTCAGTTTAGCAGCATCAGTTCACTACTCAAGGGGGGGTCCAAATTTTGGTAATTTTTTCGATTTTTTAAACCATTTCAAAATCGTGTTAAATTTTAAATATTAAAAACTGATTAAAAAATTTTAGAAGCTTAAATCAAAATTCTAAGTCCAACAAATTACAAACCCTTTCTAATGATATAGACAAGGCTGGTTAGTATTGCCCAGTTTCGAGATTTTTTGTCACTACCCCAAAAAATGAAGCTTTTAGTTTCCTATGTTTTAAACACGAGACCTCAAGTTTGAGGTGAAATTAATCAACAGCCGTACGACTTACAACTTTAATTTTAAAAACTCGTTAAAATAAATCATTTGGACCATAAAATATGCAAAAATAAACGAGATCGGAGAAAGTCGAAAAAAACCAAAATTTGGACCCCCTTAACCAAGTTAAGGGGGGGGGGGTTACGAACGGGTTGGCACAACATCGTCGGAGAGAGCTACTTTCCCGCCCAACGTTAGCCAACATATCAAAGTAAAAAGTTTAGGGTGGGCAACAATATATCTGATATACACCGTTTTTGGCAGGACGCCAAAGTCGAAATTTTGGTGCGAAAAATGGGATTTTTAAAAAAGGGGTTTTCAGCTCTGGTGAATTAACGGTTCGACCGATTCTGTAACTTTCAGCCATAAATGTTAACTGTTACTAGTGCTAAATATTAAAAGTATTCCGGCTTTCGAGCGTTGCTTCCTTCTTTAGTTATAACAGCTCAAAGTTTGAAATTTTCCAAAAAGTTGCGAGGTGACCGTGCGCCGTTTTCGATCTAATAAAATTGGCAGCCCCTAGCCTACCCCAGCTTTTTACCAGTTATTAGGCTCTAATAGGGGCATACTGTCTGTGAGTTTTAAGGGCTTTGGCTTTCTGGTTAGTGTGCTAGCCAACATTTCGTTAAGAAATAACCCTTATTTTTAGGCCTGAAAAGCTAGCTAAGCGCAGTAAAAATGGGGTCAAAAAATTTTTTGTCTCCGATTTTGCCGAAAAGGTGGTTATAGGGGTTATTTGACCTGCTGAATCCGAATGTGAAACCCGTTTTTCGATATGACGCTTCCTTCGTTCAGTATGTGCTTACAACTGTCTTAGAGCTTTTTGGAGCGATCGCCATCCATACTTCGAGAAATCAATCTAGCATTTATAAACATTGGAGCGGGGTTTAGTGACTTAGCTTTCTGCACATCTTGGTGCACTCACTGGCCTGTAATGTGCTAAGTTTCAGCCGATTCTGCCACAGTACTTTGGAGTAATTTGGACTTTGGACTCACATCTTCGAAATGGCGCCATATACCAGCGACAATATCGATAATATAATCCAGCACTGCGAACACAGGGATTAGCGAAATCACGTCATTTATACCAAAGTTAAGACAGATACTTGGAGTATTAATTGCCGCAAAGTTCGGTTCATTTGGTAAACCACAGCTCATTAGAAGTTAGTTAACCTCCACCCGTATAGACCTACAACACCCAATTTTTCGCATTTTGATCGTATCGCACAGAAAAGTAGGCAATGGTCTAGAGATTATTTTACGCGATATCAAAGCACTATTATATCAGAACTAATTCCTGAAAATTTGGGTACTGTGCCTTGCACATAGCAATCAGGGGGAGGCGAAGTTTGTGTACGTGTCATGTCGAGCTTTGGACCGATAACACCAACTTCTGATGGCTCCACAGGACGCTACGCTGTATTTAATTCTTTCACACTTTAAACTATTTTACACTTAACCTAATACTATCATGTGGCAAAAGACTAGCTAGCTTTTCCAACATCGAACTTTTAGTGAAATTCGTAGCCCCCCCCCTTAAGGTGCATTCATAGTCGCGAACGCGTGGAGACGCGCGTCGACGTCGACGCCTCAGATTGTAATATGCCGTTTTCGCCGTTTAAAATCAGTTATAACGGATTCATGCTCACGCACGCATGCAGATGCTTACGTACGCGCGTCTACGCGTGTCTGTTTGCGACAAGAACTATGAATGCACCTTCACTAATTCTCGCATGAAAGCTGTTGCAGCGACCTGTTTCGAAAAATATTTTAAAATATTAATTGTGCATTGTTGGATTAAGCTACAGTTCTCCGTCTTTAGCCTGTTGCCCACAGGTTATTCTCAGATTTTTGCAGCTTTTCCGATTAACTTTTTTAGATTTGACATAGTTGGTGAATTTCTGAAGAGTGTGAATTTCAATTGTTATAACAGATAAAGAGGTACAGTTCTACCAAGAGTCCATAATTTATTCCTATATATTATAGAAGAAGAGTAAGCCACTAGAGGGCTTCTCTTCTTGGCATTGCGTAACGGTGCTCCGACCACAATACGCGAATGTTCCCCCGTTTGGTGGGGGGTTCGACAAGCATACCCCCTCCCCATTTGGTGGGGGGGGGTAGGCAAAAGGGGTCCCCGTTTGGTGGGAGGGTATGCAGAAGGGATTCCCGTTTGGTGGGGGGATAGGCAGAATTCCCCGTTTGGGGGGGGGGTCGCCAAGTCAGGCTAAGAATGGATGAATCTGATTGACTGTTGGCGACCCCAGTCCCCAAACGGGGACCTCTTTTGCATACCCTCCCACCAAACGGGGACCTCTCTTTGCTACCCCCCCCCCCACCAAAAGGGGGCCGCTCTTTGCTACCCCCCCACCAAACGGGGACCCTTTTGCGAATAGAACAAAAACTACCGTAATCCTCTGCTCTACCCCCCCCCCCACCAAACGGGGAGGGGGTCTCTGCAATCTGATTGGCTGTTGGCTACCCCCCACCAAACGGTGACCTCTTTTCTGCTACCCCCCCACCAAACGGAGGGGGGTATGCTTTGTCGATTTGGTCGACCCCCCCACCAAACGGGGGAACATTCGCGTATTGTGGTCGGAGCACCGTTACGCAATGCCAAGAAGAGGAGCCCTAGGCTTACTCTTCTTCTTATATATAGTGCAATTATGCACTCTTGGTTCTACATTTATTTGGAGTTATAGATAGTGAGCGCATGCAACGTCATTTTGATTCCAACCTTTTTCACTACTGAGCTTTTATTCCACTACGTGTACAGTAGGGCGGAGATGCCCTACTGTCATATTTCGTTTATTATTTAAAGATTCTTCACTCAAAATTAGTCCTAGTCTAGATATTGTGTTTTTGCTAAATTTGCCCCGTCAGTTCATAATGGGTACTTGAAATTGTGTAATTGTCAATGATTGTACAAAAACAGATCATAGTTACGCTCAAAATTCTCTTTCAAAAGCTTGTCAAAATTCTTTTGGCTGGGCCGGGTCACGTGTGACCGCGTGACTCGTTGTTCTCTCGTTACTTTAAAAGCCCAGTCAGTCTTACTTCTGGTTTGCATTGTCAAATGTCATTGTCAAATGAAAGTATGTATTCCAATTTGTAGTACGTTGAAAGAAAGAATAGTTGAGAAGTGAAAATTTACTCTGATAGTAATTCCATGTTTCATGTAAATCTTTCGGATTAGAAAGAAAATACTTTGAACTGTAGGTTGAAACGACGACATAAATCACTTAAAATTTTTAATGCACACATTTTCCGGATTTAAAACCAGAAAACATTGTGTTTAGCACATCAGGCTGTGCCAAGTAACCCTATTCCTGTTCACATTTAAGTTCCATGACAATCTTTTAGGATACATGAAATCAATTTGGATACTGTGCTCCATATTACTTCAGATTTCTTTCAGGAAAAGTAAAATCTAAATCATTTGTTAATTCTGTTTCAACTTTCAACCCAAGCATAATGTAACATTGAGTTCGTTTGTCTTAATCTGGGTATATGTAAATCACTGGAATAATTGTGACAACACATTCGTCACTAGGTTTTGAAATTACTCTTAGTTTACCTTGCGTTTGTTATGTGTTATAATTACCAGTTATCTTAAAGTAGCAGCGACAACCCTACAAAATCCGAGAATATCTACGAGAACTGAGCTGCGACGTCACAGCTTACTCTGATCTCCTGTTGTCATGCAGAGCACTTACGAGGGCTTAGGAAGTTGGGAGTTGTTGAGCAACTTATCGTTTGTACCAATCATTCTGTAGATACTCATTGTCAAATTATGCTTAGCACGGACTGTTGGTAAGATTCTCCAGGTGTGGCTGGAGTCGTAAGAACTTTAACTATTGCTGGACTGATAGCGAGCCTATAGGATAACAGAATATTCAATTTCGGAGCATCATGATGGCTTTTTCCTATTTCAACGTGGCAGAAGGTTGGATGATATTCACTACGCTTTGTTTAAAGCTAGATTGAAGAATACCATCTATTCCAAGAAATGAATGCTCCCTTTTGAACTTCACCAGACATGCTGTGGCTTGCCTTGAGGCTAAATGAGCTTCCATAATGCTTCCATTTGCACAATTGCACAGTTTTTTTGCGCTCTTTCTTATATTTTCACGCGGAGCGGAAGCAATTCCAGCTAAATCAATATGCTTAAGTTTTGATGTTTACGAGTACGAAAACCTTAGTGTTCCAATGTCTAGCACATTAAGGGGGGGCCACTAAACGTTTGCCCCGACTTTGTCCGATCGGCCTACTTTTTGGCGAGGATATAGAGCATGGGTGTGGTCAAAAAAATATCGTGGCTTTCTTGGATTTTTACAGAGGAACTGTTGAGATTGTTGCTGACATTTTCTCGGGTGGCATCGAACATTCCTAGATCAAAGTTTGACAAGTTTGGACAATCTTTTCTTTTGCTCCTCGAGTTTTTATTTTAACGCTGCATCTCTCGCAAACATTTTGCTTAGTATTGACAAAGATACTCTCCACTGTAAATGTGTGTAAACAAGGGCTTTCAATAGGGCTGCTATGATTTGTGTGTACACTGCTGCCTTTCATTCCAAAGTTTATGCAGTTACTATGCATATATAAATATAAATATATATATATATAACACAAACACACACACACACACACACACACACACACACACAGATATATATAGCGTGTATGCTCGTGTATTAGCGGCAATTCCAAAATCGGCAATGTATATTCTCTGTTCTGGTTGATGACTCATAGTTGCAGCACAACTGTTATCGTTAATATCTCAAAAAGATTCTGATGATGATCAGATGATTTCAAAACATATGCTTTAATATGCTGTGCTGAATTGTTAAAACTTTATTTAGGATATAAATGTAAACTCCTCAAACTTTATGAGAAATGTTCAATTTTTTGCACGTATATTTTTATAAGCAAGTAAGGGCACCATTATGAAATAAGCAAGAATTTGAATTACTCGAAATGTTCATCCAGTGGAACTTAAACTTTTGTTCAATACCTTGCTTGTTAACAGCAATTTTGGTAACCCTAAAGTAAAGTAAAGTAAAGTCAAATTTGGTTAGTGTAATTCAGTAAAATTCGACATACAAATCATAAACTAGTAACATTTAATACTACCCGTGTGTATTGTTGGAAAGCATATGTCATTGGTTTGATTCCTATTTAGAACCCGTTTCAGCGAGATTAAAGTTAATTATTAATCGCTGTATATTGACGAGCAACATTATTGAGGGGATCCCATTTATGCACGATTTGATCGCTACAAAACCTGTGGGCGCTGGAGTTGGAACACCATTTTCAAGATTACTATTATATGGGCGCTTGTGGCGTGATTGCTAACTTTACACTTTGCCTACTTTTAGTTTAACGCTGTTTGTACTTTACATTCAGCTGTTAGTTAACTTTGACATATTAAGATGAACAATTCAACAAACATCTCAACGCTTTCTTGTTGGAGAAAGTTATATTCACGAATTGCCTTTTAGTTGATCTAATGGCTTTAATACCATATTGTCCTGTCTTGTGGGCTGCAGTTATAGAAAAGCCTGAAAACATTTTCGGTCTATTTTACATTCTCATTTTATATACAATAATAGTCAACATATCGCTATGTTAATCGCTATGTCAACATATGTAGGGGCGCGATAGCGCCCCTACATAATATGGGTATAAAGGCGTCTGCGCGGCCCTTTGGAGACAGTGTTGGCCTGGTGCCAGCTAATTAGAGGCCCGGGAGGGGTAAAAATGTTACCATCGTAAAGTACTCGAGTAGTACTACAAGTACCACCATACTTTTGGTTAAAATTCCGAACTTCGAAATTTTGCACTAAGCGGGAGTTACCGTGCGTTTGTTTTTTTTCTCGGTTAGTAACGCTTTTCGGAAGTGCTTATGTCAGCGCAGTGTTGGAACGATATGGGCATTTTGGTCCTATACTACTATCATATGTTGGTAGGCAGGGTCCTCCCATGCAACCTTTTTTTGGTCATTTTGGCACACTGCCAAGGCCCCAAAGTCGGACTTTCGCTATTTTGGCACTTCGGTTGTGATCGACTTTTTTTTCACAGGTTAGCAGCTAGATCGGTTTGGTTTGTTTTATTTGAATATTTCGGGCTATGCGCGGAATGTAACGAGGGGGATTTTTTAATTTCGCTCTGTAGCTTTCAGGAGATGGGCCCAAACTCTGCATTTTTTCACCTGTTTTGGCGAAAAGTTTCTAAGTCCCACTTTTACTAGAAATGGCCTAAAAGTCACCAAAAATGACGTTTTTCGGCCTTGGGGTGGTACGCATATATAGTAAATCGGGGTCGCTGAAAACGATGAGCATACTGCCGATACCGCCCGAAGTGACCACTGGTCAGCATGGCTCCCGTGGTTCCTCGTCCAGGGTCAAAGTAGGGAAAACTCACTATAAACAGCATTTTTCGGCATTTTGGTTAGGGGCATATATAGTAAATCGACTACGCTCCTTTCATTGGGCATATTGCCGAAATCGAGGGAAGTGACCAGTGGTCACTACGGTCTATGGGGCCTATTGACCAGTGGTCAAACCCCTTAATATGGCGTTTTTCGGCGTTTGGGTTGGGGGCATATATAGTAAATCGACTACGCTCGTTTCATTGGGCATATTGCCGAAATCGAGGGAAGTGACCAGTGGTCACTACGGTCTATGGGGCCTATTGACCAGTGGTCAAACCCCTTAATATGGCGTTTTTCGGCGTTTGGGTTGGGGGCATATATAGTAAATCGACTACGCTCGTTTCAATGGGCATACTGCCGAAATTGAGGGAAGTGACCAGTGGTCACTACAGTCTATGGCCCTATTGACCAGTGGTCAAACCCCTTAAAACGGCGTTTTTCGGCGTTTTGGTTGGTGGCACATATAGTAAATCGACTATGCTCGTTACAATGGGCATATTGCCGAAATCGAGGGAAGTGACCAGTGGTCAGTATGGTCTCGGGGCCTACTGACCACTGGTCAAACCCCCTTAGACAGCGGTTTTCGGCGTTTTGGTTGGGGGAATATATAGTAAATCGACTACGCTCGTTTCATTGGGCATATTGCCGAAATCGAGGGAAGTGACCAGTGGTCACTACGGTCTATGGGGCCTATTGACCAGTGGTCAACGTCAAACCCCTTAAAATGGCGTTTTTCGGCGTTTTGGTTAGGGGCATATATAGTAAATAGACTACGCTCATGTCAATGGGCATATTGCCGATTCCGGTGGAAATGACCAGTGGTGACTACGGTCTATGGGGCCTACTGACCACTGGTCAAACCCCCTTAGACAGCGGTTTTCGGCGTTTTGGTTGGGGGAATATATAGTAAATCGACTACGCTCGTTTCAATGGGCATATTGCCGAAATCGGGAGAAGTGACCAGTGGTCACTACGGTCTATGGGGCTCAGTGACCACTGGTCAAACTCCCTAAAACACCGTTTTTCGTCATTTTGCTTTGGGGCATATAGTAAATAGACTGCGCTCATGTCAATGGGCATATTGCCGATTCCGGTGGAAATGACCAGTGGTGACTACGGTCTATGGGGCCTACAGACCACTGGTCAAACCCCCTAAAACAGCGGTTTTCGGCCCTCTGGCGGTACCCATATAGTAAATCCGTGTCGCTCAACACGATGGACATACTGTCGAAGTCTTTGGCGAGGCAGAAAAGTTTTCTCCTTATACGTACCACTCACAAACAGAGGTTGCAGCGGCTAAAACTTGGGGCGGAGGTGAGAATTCAGTGGTACTATATATTTATATAATCACTTTTCTGCTCTACCTACCTACGGCACTGTTCAAGCTCCTTGTATCCATTGCCGCATTGCTGGAAAGGGATCCTTTAAAATGACAGCAGGACAAGTAATAAAAATGCTCCTCTGGAGCATGAAAAAGTAATATGGGTGGTGGTGAGGTTGTAAAATCCAGAGAGGACTAGTCTTAAAAATGCTTAAAATGGGGCTAGGTTCAAAAGAAGAAGAGGACTAGGTTTTGGGCGAATTAATATGGGCACAGCTTCGCCGAGCAACCCATATTCGCGGGCTTTTACGCTTCGCCATGGCTATTGTCATATACAATGCCATTATTGTCAGTCAATAATAACAATTCCAGCAGGTAAACAATCGCTGCAAGTTGCTTGCTTATATATACGTAAACTAGATAGTAATTTGGTTGTGCTGGACTACGGCAAGCAACTAGAAAGAACCAAGGCTATGATTGTAACGCTAACGGTTCAATAGAAATAGAAGATCGTCGGAGAGAGTCCTGAAATTATTGTTGAAATATAGAGTTTTCTTATCAATGGTTAAAATGCACAGTAAATATTAAGAGTTTATCGAAAGAAATGTTTGCTTCCACTAAAACTCGTTTATCATAGTTGTTTATTATTTACGCACCTTAACTAAAACTGAACACTGGTATATATACATAATACGTATGTATATATAACTTTTTCAGTCCGCGAACATGGGTTGCTCGGCGAAGCTGTGCCCATATTAATTCGCCCAAAACCTAGTCCTCTTCTTCTTTTGAACCTAGCCCCATATTAAGCATTTTTAAGACTAGTCCTCTCTTGATTTTACAACCTCACCACCACCCATATTACTTTTTCATGCTCCGAAGGAGCATTTTTATTACTTGTGTTAATATTTTTTTTTTTACCCAAGAGGTACAGATCGTTTAACACGTCTGGACCCAACAAAATCATAACTTCAGCTCACATTGCAATTTCATTATTGGGTGGTACTGTCCGAATATTTAGGATATCAAATAGTTATGAGCTGTGTTCCTAAGTTTGAAGAAGTTAACTACGGCTTCTCACATTGCATGACAGATTTTAACGTAACAGCTATCAGTCTCTTCAAATACTGCCTAAACTTCCTTGTACTGGTAATTTGCATTGGTTACATAATATATGCCATAAAACTGTATTCTCGACGAGTAGAAGTGTCCGCTGCGGCCAGTGAAACAGGAAAATCAGATACAACAATAACAAAGACACGACGCCACAAACAGGAGGTAAAATTATTCGTACAAGCTTTCTTGATAACTTACCTGCTCGCTGAAAGTACCTTGATTTATCATATATCCTGACTTTGGCATCATATTTGGAATATTGAATTCTAGTGCAAATCCTTGAATATTTTACTTTTTTAACTCTTCAATTAAGCGTAAAGTTCGCTTGTTGCTTGGTTTCAAACAACAATCTTGTAGTACTACTTGTACTACTTGAGTTTCATCTCAATCACGGACATTATTTCTGTTACGACAACGTACATCTCAATAGTATATATGCATACTTTTCTGCATACGTTGCGTTCAAAGCACGGTTTAACTGTTTACCCTATCTTTTAATTGTTTAGCGGAAGCTTATTGCAAATGTTCCAAGAGTACATAATACATAAGAGTATGACAAGCGTCACACTCTATGCAATGAAGGCAAAAATCCCCCGTTGCGCGCTAACGCCTTACCCCCCACCCCACAAATTGGCCCCCTCTCACACGGCCCCTATATGGGTACATAGTTCCAAACGGGGGTC
>JASAND010028721.1:0-15825 GCA_030248195.1 Trissonchulus latispiculum
CTGTTTTCGACCTTTGGAGGACTTCGTACATCCGTTCAAACGACGGTGGTATGGCGACCGAATGGTTGTCTCCCGCCGTCGAAGCCTGTCAGTTTAGATGGGTTTGTCTGGGAGTAGTGTCACGGACCGTAACTGCTTCTTTGTAGCTTATTAGACGACTAAGAAATTAGTATTGTGGCAGTAGGCAATTCGCAGTTTGACTATGCTTTCCTATGATCTTGTCTATATACATAGCATTGTAATTAATTACATTTATATTGTGTTTGCTAAAAAATACAAAAAAACTAAAGTTCCGTCCATGGTGTATTATATTTGTAGCTGTATATATTCTAGTACGAATTTCAGCAACGTATACATGCAGACTGGCAAAGCTTTTTATTGTTGCAAAACATTTCTGTTGATGTCGAAAGAGGAAACGTTCAACTTAGCTTCAATCGAATAATGCGACCTTTAGAATTTTCGTGCTGCGCCTTCAAAAAAAAAGCGAAAAACTGGCTAAAGTTTTTTTGAGAATCAGGTTTGTCTCAATTTCTGGCTAAAAGTTAGCGCCGTTTATTTTGGTCTCTAAAAATTTTCGTTTGCTAAGCTAGGTTTCCATTCCCGCTACCCGGTTTTCCTGGCGCAGTAACTTCGTCAGGTCAGACAGTTCCAGTTTACTCTGTGGTCGGTGGAGCCTCGCTAAGTGGACCAGGAGTACGTCCCGCTGCGCCGGGCGCTGTAGGGCTCTCATCTGGAGTCCTGGGTGGCCAGTTCCAACCAGGTGCTGGTTCCGGCTATCCGGCATCGGCTACTCTGACAGATCAGCAATTTTGGATCGGCTACCTGGCTGGACGGCAGCAGACACTTCGGTCAATGGGAGAATGGGCTTCGGCGCAGGTGCTCCACCCGACTCTGGATTCTGTTTCCTATCCTATTGGGGTAGCCATAATCACTAGCGTAGCCAGAAAAAAATTTCGGAGGGGGGCAAGCCAAAAATGCTCTGAAATTTCTACCGCAACTAAACAGTTGGTGGAAATTTTCAAGCAAAATCTGGAGCCTTTTGAAATATTTTCATTGAAAAGTAGCGCCGCAGGCGAAAATTTTTCGAAATATTTATTCGCCCTGCTGCTACCCATTAAAAATTCTTCTTATGTCCCCGATTTCGGGGGGGGGGCATGCCCCCCTCGCCCCCCCCCTGGCTACGCGCCTGGCCATGATGGGATTGCAACGGTATCCTGTTCCCTCGTTTCCTGTCGGAACCGGTTTTCCGGCACCAGTGACCTTGCCTATCGCCTATCCGACGAGCTCAGGCGGTTTCGTTCCTCTGCCGGGAACCGACGGTGGCGTTGCTAACATGCCCGCTCTCTCACCGCACTATTCGGTGGGTTACCGGGAGGCGTCTGCATTTGAACCACTCTCGGCAACGGATACCTGTCCTGTCCCTGGATGCCGGGGCTCCGGCAGTATCGCTGGTGGCAAATACCACCGAAGTTATTTGCGATGTCCTACCTTAAAACGATGTATCGAACGGGCTGGGAACAATTTCGATGATGAGATGGAACAATCCAAAACTTTACAGACCTATCAAGGACTCCCTGTGAACCTGTGGACGTACTTTCCCGGTCCGTCTGGCAGCACGGACTGATCACTTTGACCTATTTACTGTTTAGTGACCGGCTGAATGTTTTTTACTGTTGTTGTTTCGTTAGTTACCCTGTATATCCTATTCTTCTTATATTCATTACGTATTTATTCATCTTTATTTACTCTCCATATGACTGATGCATAACTGCTAATAATTTATGTGAGTAATTTATTTGTTACGAGCCTGTATATGTATTCTGTCTCCGATAGCTGACATTAGCCCTGCGAACTAACGAACGAACTTTCTTAGTGATCGAACTTTTGTTGGATATCTATCGAAATCTGCTGTCGTGACTGTTTTCTGTATGAGCATCCAATGAGATGCCGGTTAAAGATCGCAGATTAAAATGTGCATTAAAAAGATTTAGTCAATTTTGAATAACTGCTGTGTGCATGAGCTCCAGATGCCTTGTCTAAGTTTGCCGCTTAACCTTAGTCTGGTCAGAAAGACTAAGTGTCTCGTGCTAGTTCTCTACGTTGCAATGCCACGCGCACACATTCAAAACGTGGACGTTTTCTCTTCATTGAGGGGGAGAAATGTAGCATTGCAGAAATGTACATGTCATATAATGTCAGATAGTGATGCAAACAGTATATCAAGTCAGGCAGCACTTATATACTTTGTGCTGGCCTCATAGGTAGCTTTACTAAGCTGACACATACGTATGTAGAGATCCTAGTATATGAAGCTTATATATGCGTATGTAACATCTCAGCAGAAACCAGGCTGCTGCAATCCAGATGCCAAAATATACATATATTGCAGTGCAATGTTAGTGCACAAACATATAACTGCTTATAGGACTTAGTGTATGCAGATTGTCGGCAATCAACAACAATCACACTTGGATAATGATATACTACACTACGTATATACATATAAAGGTGTCAGCATTACAGCTTGTTATTAACATTATATAAATATAATGAAGGACGAGATTTAAACTAGCAGGACTAAACTTAGCATTCGGAGCGTGCGTCAATGTCATCTAGACCAGCTTAAAATAACGCCTAGTTTGGGCTGAGGCTTTGCAAAAGATTTAAGAAATTTTAAGAAAGTCTACCAAAATATAGAAAATGCGTGGTAAACTTTAAACTGGGTTTTGACTCTATAAAAGGAGTTCAGAATTAGAGGTCGGTGTGCCAGTGTCGTTTGGGCATTAGACTAAGTAAGAGGTGCGGTTTTTAGCACCAGTTGGAAACGTATAGGGCTGCATCTTTTGTATTAGACGTAAGGCAAGGTGCACGTTTTTGGCACCAAGAGTTTGTGCTGTAGTTTACACAGTGACGACGAGGGCCGTCGAAGTGCCAGCGTCAGGCTTTATATAGGTTTGAACCCTGCTTTTGTGTGTAGTAAATGTGTTTCGGTAAACTGTTGGCACTCGGCACATTAAAGAACTAGGTCTTTGAATTGGTTTGACTAAGTCGACGTAGAGTGTTTTCGGAATCGAACCTCTCCCTGGTAATCGGTCCAAGTAAACGGCCGGTTACAGATAGAAATGGGAGTCTGCAAGTACGTAGAATAGTGATAATTTATTTTTTAATTTACTTTAATTTTAATAGTAACCATTTTTAAAAGTCAACTTTATTTTGCAAGCTAAACTTAGCTTCCAGACATGCTGAAAACTGTGTACACTACTCAAGTGAATTCTAACAAAAAGTCTAAATCCGAAACTAAAGTTCGGGATAAAACTACGCACGCACTTTTCGGTGTTTGCCGCACTATCCAATCAAATAGCTGCTCCTGACTAGGATTGGAATATCCACCAATAAAGGACCAGTCCTGCTGGAGATCAGCCCAGCCCTGATAGGCCATCAGGCCTAGGAGAAGTACCACCAACGATTGTTGATGCAGGGGTCGCAGTAGGCTACGGGGTTGGTCACTTTGGTTGCCAAACACACGACTGACAAACTATAAACATAGTATTGAAAAAGTATAAAAAATTCTGAAACAAAAACAAAATAGATAACCAAACAAATAGAACTAGACTCTGGCATTTTCAGTGCCTCCCCGAACCCTCCCCCAGGTTCGGGCCTGCCCCCCCCCCAGAACTCGAAAGTTCCGAAGAAAGTTTTGAGTTTTAAGGTATTTTCAAATTTTTTTCCAGCTTCGCCAGAATTTTAGGGTTTTAGATGTCAATTTTTAGCCCAGTAGCAAAAAATAGCTTTTCTGCATTTTTCGACCCTCCCCTCCCAGAAATTTTTACCTAGCAAAAGGCCGGACACTATTAATTACATAATATTATAACTTAGACAGAATAAGTAACCCACTCTGTTGAAAAAAAACCAAAGAATAAGATTGACAGGACACGACCAACAATTAATTGAATTTATTAATTTCATTTTACAAATTTCTACAATTACTGCTCGCCGTAACAACTTACTACTTAAACGTTAGCTTTTCCATTTTAAAATTTCAAAAACTTTTTAGCTTCGCATAGATAATTCCAAACCAGTTTTTTTACTATCTTTAGCTTAAAATATTATATACCTGATTTTCGCTTTACTATTCCCGTTAAGTGCAACAAAATGCAGAAAACACCAAAATTGATAAGTTTTCATGAATACTTTGAACTCCAGTGTTTGGGGGACTCACCAGCCCCATAAATTCAAACATCGACGTAGTCTTTCTATATATAGTCTAAATTTATCTAATTAAACTCAGGGCCTTTTCGCGAATGGGTAGAGTAGAGTAGAGTAGAGTTAAAATTAACTCTTTTAACCCTTTTCATGAATGCGCAGGGTTAAATTTAACTCTGCCTGTTTTTAACTCTTTTAACTCTGCAGGGTTAAAAATCAAAGAGTTAAAAGAGTTAAGACTGGCAGAGTTAAAATTAACTCTGTGCATTCGCGAAAAGAGTTAAAAGAGTTAAAACTGGGAGAGTTAAATTTAACCCTGCGCATTCATGAAAAGGGTTAAAAGGATTATAATTTTGCGTACGTGTTTTGCGTCCAATTTTTCACCAATTGAGAATTTTAAAAAAACTTCCCAATGTTTGGAAAATTTTAAATAAAATAAGACAAGATATTTTCATTTCATTAATAAACATTTATTACATCTTCAATGCAGCGTCATCCTGTATTAGGGCGATCCGGGCGTATCCCTGTGTGTAACTTGTAGTTTTTAACCGATTTTGCTGAAATTTAGCATGGATCCATTTCAAAAATTTATTGTCCGATCTGTAGCAAAGTTTTAAAGTTTAAGCTGTTAAGGGGTTAACAACATGGGTAAAACTACAATTCATGGGGAACCACCCAAAGATTTTTACGATTTTCATGAAACGTTGTATATATTCAGAGTTCGCTGAAAACTAATCTGAAAACAGTGTGTCGGTCAAGGTTTTGTTCTATTGCCAGCTTGTAATTTAGCCCACAACAAAGTGCTAATGAATAGTTAAGCCGAAAAACAGGTACCATGTTCGTTTGCCGAGTCCACGACAGATCCCAAAAACCTCTGTACAGATTTTCAGCAAAATCGGATTTCCTTGGTCCTCCCAAAAACATGAACAATTTTGGTCAATTTCAACTAAACTTCAATACTAAAACAAATAGGCGCAGCAAAATTAAATAAAAAATTGTTTGTTTAATACTAAAATTCAATAGAGATTTCAAATTTGAATTGAAATGGTTGCCCTTAGAATCACAGTTGGGATAACAATTGATCCTGTTTTGTAATTCTTATGAGCATTACCGGTTCCAGCTAAGTTCGCTTAACATTTGTCCACTAGATGTCCTTTCATAAAGTCTAAAATTTCAAATTTGTTAAAGTTTACAGTGATTTTTAATGCAAAATTAGCGCTTTAATTAACCCATTTTTGAGAAAAAAGCTTTCGGTTAGTTGTAGTTAGTGTCCGTTGATTCGGCTTTTCAGGTTGCCAGCTCTCATACATACTTCAAATTTGCATTCGTAAAGTGGAATCAAATAACTTAACAAAAATAATTTAGAGCTTATTTATAATTATAATTAATTATTCCAATTTAATTAATTTTATTTAATTATTTCTAACAATGTTTAAAACATTTTCTTTCATCTATTTTTATTTTATTAAGTAGCCTATTTCGTTGCTTTAGCGTAAACAATTCAGTAGAATATCGGCAAATGCTTAAGTAATTTTGATGCATTATGAACCATCCAATGAAATTATGTGTTACGCTTTCATTGGTTGGATTACATTGTCATATTTAAAGCTTTATTACGCGCGCAAAACCTGGCAATAACAATGTAAAGCATACAAGATTTTAACTCGTTTAACCCGCGTGCTGAGACGCGGGTTAAAATTCAATGTAAATTGTCGTGAGCGAGTTAAACGAGTTAAATTTAACCCATTCATGAAAAGAGTAGAGTTAAATTTAACTCTGCAGGTTTTTAACTCCACTTGTCATTCACGAAAAGAGTAGAGTTAAAAGAGTTAATTTTTAACTCTTTTCGCGAATGACCGAAGGGTTAAAAATTTTAACTCTGCTTAACTCGGCGAGTTAAATTTAACTCTTTTAACCCATTCGCGAAAAGGATCGAGTTTGATTTTAACTCGTTTAACCCATTCGCGAAAAGGCCCTCAGTGTTACCAAGAGTACATAATAACTAAGAGTGTGACAAGCGTCAAGCTCTTAGTTATTAGGCTTGTGGACATCATCTGCACGATAACGGCTGACCCGTGTTACTAGGCACACACCTTAGGAGAGGCTAAGACAGCCACCACAATGCAAAGGTGGGGAGTCCAGAACAGTTTCAGGCGCATAATCAGCACCGCCATCAGTGTGAAGGCGCTCAGGTGAATCACATTGTAGACAAGCTGAAAAAAGAAAACACAGAAAACAAAGAAATTTTAAAATATTTTCCTAAATTCATATCAAAAGAAAGTCCAACACATCGAACTCGGTGCGCCCCTCAATCACAGGAGAATTTCCAAACCAAAAAAATGCCAAAAATAAGTGTGCTGCCTAGAGTATACCTCAGCACAGGCTTTCTGTTGAGCAACCGCAGCACTTGGTCTCCACAGCAAATTGGGTAGCTCTTGACGAGCCAGTAGTACAAGCAGGAGCAGTAGGACAACCAGGCAGGCAGGCAGCAGCAGTGTATAGCACAGGTTCCAAAGTGTCTAGAAAATAAATTCGAGTCTATTAGGACGCAGTCAACGCCATAAAAGCCGCAGGCAATAAGCAGTGCTCTTAGTGCTCAATAGAAACAAGAAGCAAGAAGGCTTCTTCGTCGCATGTAAAACAAGTGGGGGGGGGGCAAGTGCTTCGCAAGGGTGCTAATATGCGTCTGGAACATGTAAAATTCCATCTGAGAAAAGAAGAAAGACAAGCCTTGAAAAGCTAATATGAGTTCTGTCTGAGCCCTTGATAGGCTCATAATATTGGGGCTTTTAATTGGCAACAATTCCTGAATAAGATGCATGCAGGAGTCATACATTAGTCTGGTTTTCGGTGATCACATTTTATATAATATGAATTGCATACATACATACAATATGTGTCAATGGTACCTAGAGGCAGCGTAAAATCAGCTGCACCGATCCTGCGCAAAATCCTGTGCCAGTTGCACTCCACTGTACTCTACCTAGTTGTAAAAGCTCATTCTAAGCTTTAAAATGATATAAAAATTATCGCTGAAGTCCAAGAATTGAGCAATTTACAGACTTTCAAAATTTGCCGCAAATACCCGAACCAGCACCTTAAGGATGAACAACCTAAGTCTCAGCTAAAAGTATGACACACCTACTTCAGTCTGCATGAAGTCAAACTCCACAGCACACGTGTAGAGCTGTGTGTCAAAGTCCCTGTAGTCGCTGAATTTGGAGCGAAGAATGTTGAAAATGTGGGCGTCATCACGAATGCTCAGCACCCAGCCAAATAGAAATTTGATGCCCAGGGTACCCACAGAAAACAGTAGCAGTTGAGCGGCCTAAAGCAATAGATATAAAGAACATATAGCACTAAATAGATACAGCCAAGAGTATATAATAGGAAGAGTGGGAAGCTTGGCCCTTCCTAATGGAAATGGCCTGCGAGATGCTCGGCACATTAAGGCCGAGATCTCAGGGGGGGGGGTACCGCTTAGTGTTGTTAAGCGTGTGTTTATATGCGATTGAACTTAAATGTATTTGATTGGCTACTTAGCTACTGTAATCCTCATCAGTGCATTTCAGTTCGACTGCATATAAACACACGCTTAACAACGCTAAGCGGTACTGTAAGGGAAGCAGGCATAGGAAAGATTGATCAGCCTGCAATGGGAGTTCAGCTGATGGTCCCGTGGTGTAGTGGTTTAGCATGTCTGACTCTAGAGCAGAAGGGCCGTGGTTCGATCCCCGGCGGGACCAATTCTTTACTTTCAATGGTGAGTGAAAAGCTGAACCTCCCTCTTCCCTTCTCTCTTCTAGGTTCTGGTTTCGTGGGTACGAGGGTGCTTGACGCCTCCCGTTCGGGCTTGTCCTCGGTTTCTTCTTGGTCCGCCAGCCCTGGTAGAAGAAGCGCTGCAGTACCCCCCGAGATCTCGGGGGGGGGGTCCACTTATACACATAAATTTGACGTAAGGTAGGGAATTAGCCAATCAGATGCGTTTTAGTTCAAACGCATATAAACACATGATGAACAATGGTAAGCGGTACCTTCCCCCCCCCCCCCGAGATTTCGGCCTTAATGTGCCGAGCATCTCGCAGGCCATTTCCATTAGGAAGGGCCAAGCTTCCCACTCTTCCTATTATATACTCTTGATACAGCTGACTTTTTCCTACAGGGGGTCGCCCCCCCCCAAGAATTTGAAGTTAATATTTTAGCTCAGCAGCTAAAATATAGCTATTTTTAAGCATTTTTCCAAAAACTGTCACTCCCCCAAATCCTTGCCCCCCCCCGGGACGGGAGGGGGGACCGCCCCCAAACTTCCCCCCCTCCAGAAATTTTTGCCTAGGAAAAGGCCAGTACAATTTGTACATTAACGTTTATGTGTACATTAACCACATTTTCAAAGCCACAATATTTACGTAAACACTTCTTTAATTTTTGTAAAAACAATCAACAAAACAGCCGCGTATTTACGGAAGCAGAGTGAATGCACGCAAAGGACATTTTAAACAGGAGAAGTAAGGGGGGTGTGCCTAAAAGTTGATTCCAATTTTAGCTAAAAATCATCAAAAGTTATTAAAAATTTGGAATAAGTTTTGCAAAAACTGCGCATTTTAGCGCAAAGTTCACTTAAAATTTGCTAAATTTTCAGTTTTCCAGAAAACTTTTCTGCTTGGACCCCCCCCATTGTAATCAGGTTCAAGGGCAGTTAAAAATTGGTACAAAGATCCAGTGCCCCTTTTTATGTACGATACAAAGGAATCAGTAAAATATCCAAAAGTCCAAAACGGCAATTCTCAAAAGCAAACTTTGGAAGCAAAGCAAAAGGACTTAACGATGCGTTGCCCTTCAACGCCTAAACAATGTTTAAAAATGGCAATCTTTCTGGACTCTGGAAAAGTATTGTCATTAGCGCCAATCGCCTCTAAATAGTTCTGAAAGATATCAATCCAATCCGTCCAAGGAATACTTGGATTTCCAGGGCTGTCTAAGAATGACGGCGGAGGATTGATGTGATTCATTTATGACAAAAATCTCTCGTCGCCAATTGGCGATCATTCGAAATCTAATGGGCTATGCCCGCGCAGGTAAACTTCAGGTGGCCGCCGGGTACGGCATGACCGACGCAAAGGGGCTTGATCCACGTGGTGTTGTGGCTGGCGGGCGGGATTATGGATATTAATGACCTGTGCAGGAACAAAGTCCAATGTGTCTTCAGCGAAGCCACCGCCTTGCTCTATGTCGTCCAGCCGTTCCATACGCCATAAGGACAGATTTCGACCGTTCCAAATACGGCCATTCTCCAAGACGAAGGTGTTGTCGTGTAGCTGTTTTGTGACTTTGATGGGAGACGAATAAGCTGGTTCCCCCTTGAAATGAGTGGGTAACTTATATCGAACAAAATCTCCTTCTTTGATAGTTTTGTAATTTCTATATGAAGATCGACTGTTGGCATCTCGTGAGTATCTGTTCTGATACACAGTCGGTTTCTTATATGTCACCACACTTTTGGGCGTCAGCTTGGTGCGAATGTTTCTTCCCAGAAGTAGCTTTGCGGGTGTATGATTAGTTGAACGATGTTTCGTTGTACGAAACGTCACCAAAATATCTTCAATTGCCAGAAACCATTCTTTACCTTCAATTCTAGCAGCTTGCAAGCGTTCCTTTAAGGTACGATTTAGTCTTTCTACTAATCCGTTCGCAGACGGGTTATATACCGCTGTAAGACAATGTTTTATTCCAAATGTCTTTAGAAAATCGTGAAACTGAGCAGACGTAAATTGCGGTCCATTGTCTGTCACGAGTTCATTTGGTAAACCGAAGCGCCCAAAAATTGGTCTGAGAAATGCCATTACTGAATCCGTAGTAATTCTGTTGCAAGCGGCTACTTCGGGCCATTTAGTCATATAATCTGTTAAGACCAGGAGATATCTACCTTGAGTTGGTGCAGTGTCGAAAGGGCCCAGGATATCTAAAGCTAGTTTTCTCCAAGGTTCCTCTGGAGCTGGGACGGGATAGACTGGACCTTTCTGAAGAGTGATTGTTTTGTCACTCATCTGGCACGGAAAACAATTTCTTATGTAGTTCTCTATATCTTTATTCATTGTAGGCCACCAGTAATGTTGACGGATTCTTTGCTTCGTTTGGGTAATACCGGGATGAGATTCATGTGCTAGTTCTATAACTCTTTTTACTAGGCTGTCTGGTACCACAATTTGGTCTTCTCCGCGCATGATAACCCCGTTTACTTCAGAAAATTCTTCAGACATTGGAAGAAAGAGATGCTTTTTATCCATAGCATCTAACTTTGGAGGCCACTTGTTTCTGATGTAGTCTTTGATCTGGCTTAGATCAGGATCTTGCTGTGTGTGATCTTGAATTTCCTCTAATGTTATGGATCCATATTCCTGAATCATTGCAACGAAGGTGCAGTCATCGGAAGACATCTCCGTCGGAATTTCTTCGTCTTGTAATCTTGATAAATAATCTGCGGGTTGATTGAATCTAGCTGGCTTGTATTCAACATTGTAGTCATATTCTAGTAGTCTTGAATACCACCTGGCGATGCGGAGAGGACGTCTCCCTTTCTCACTGGTGCATTGCAATAATGTAAGTAAAGCCTGATGGTCGGTACGCAACGTGAAGTGATGACCGAAGAGGTACGTGTGCCACCGTTCACACGCCCATATGCAGGCAAGAGCTTCTTTCTCACTGGTTGAATAGCTTTTTTCTGTGCTTGTCAGTGATCGGGATCCAAATGCAACTACCAATTCTTTTCCACTTTTCATCTGACTTAGGATCGCTCCGATTCCTTTGTCTGAGGCGTCGGTTGTGACTATCGTGTGGCAGTTGGGATCAAATGTTGTGAGAGTTGGACTGTTCGTGATTAAGTCTTTGAGCTTGTTGTATGCATAATCACATTCTTCATTCCAAGAAAAGGTAGCTTCATCTTTAGCTATTTCTCTTAAGGGTTCTGCAATATCTGAAAAATTAGGCACAAACTTCAAGCAGAATCCGCATAATCCCAAGAATCGACGAACTTCTTTTTTGTCTTTTGGGATTGGCGCATTATTTATCTTGTCGACGTTTCTTGGACTAGGTTTGATACCATCTTTGCACCGAAAGTCAACGTCGTAGCAGCCCGATATGCTTTGCGACAGAGAAAACAATTGCCAGGCGAAAGCACAGATCAATGGTGCTCTGACTTGCGAAGACTACTGCCCGACTGCAGCTATGGACAAATGGAAAACGAAATGCTTAGAGACATCATTGTTTGGGACACAACTTCAACGCGAATTAGAGAAAGGTTATTAATGGAAACCGATCCCACCCTTGTCGCCAATTGTAGAATCACAGCTATATACTAAATCTGTATCATCAATACAATGCAGACACAGATCTCTAGTCTCTAGATTTCATTTTTATAAAATGTTCAAATCCTACACAAAGTTCACCTTTTTCTCTGCTACCGCAATCAGTACTGGGTTCTCCCATCCTTCGTCAGGCGGATCCTGTCCCTTATGCGCTGCAAAATTTCTATGAAGCCCCCCCCCCCCGGGGAATCGCGGTCTCTCCCAGCTGCCCAGCCAACAACTTAAGTCCCCCCTCCGGACCTTCTGTTTCCTGAAATCTGCAACGCCGAAGGGACAGAATCCGCCTGATGAAGTGTGTGAGAACCCGAAACTGGTAGTGGAATAAAGGCGAACGCTGTAATGGGAACTTCCGTTTTAGACTTTGATACGCCCATTGATTGATTATTTTTTATTATAGGGTTTTCTCTACAGAACAAAGACCCGAAAAAATTAAGCATACATTCTCATTTTAGAGTTACTCTAACTATTTACGGTTTACTCTAACAATTTACCATTTTAACCGAACATAATTTTGGCGCCACAAGTTCATAGAGAGTGCTTCTACGTACCCAAATTAAGACGCGCAGTTTCAGGGAATGTAGCAATCGTTCCAGGGAACAAATAATCTAAAATTCATAAGGAACCAACACGGTGTAAAATCTTCCGACATTTAACATAAAGTCTCCAAAGTTTATCAAAACGATAGAAGAATTGAAACGGGGGAAAGAATTCAAATTACAGCTTTATGCTTCCGCTTAACTTTAACCCTGCCCTAAGCCGCCTGCCCTAGAATCAGAGTGGTCAAGGGCGCCTGACACTGACTCGTTAGTCGATGGTTCGAGTCCCACACCGTCCCAAAACTTTCACAAAACCTCTTGAGCAAGGAACTAGGCCTACAATCGACTCGGCGTAGGCTCTAGCCAACCCAGATATCCACTTTTCCACCAACGATTGCACCCTTTCCGTGGTGGTGATATCACGATAGACCCCAAATCCCCATGGATTGCAATATTGTCCCAACCCAGGAAGACAGTGGACCACTCTGAGACGTTCTGGGCTTTCTGCCCACAGCTGCAAGCGACGCCACCTTCCTAGCCCGTCGCGTTTTCGGGAAGGGGGCTCTACGCGCCGGCGTGCAGGGCCCCTCGTTCTTTGGCTTCTGTTTTTACTGATCGCAGGCGATATACACATCCGAACCGAACTCTGGCCCAACCCCGTACCATCCGTGAGGTTGCCTATTAGTCATCATCTCATATTGAACTAATAATGAACCTTATTTGTAGCTTAAAGTTATACCGTTTACCTGAAATACTTAGATGTTGCGTTCTCCGCCATATCCAAGCGGAAACACAGGAATGAAATAGTAGGAATGAAAGAGAGGGAAAAGAAAAACTGAAATAAAAATATTGTAAGTGCACCATAATATAATAAAATAATAAATAACATATTGGAAAAAGAAGACAGCAAGTGTTACAGGGAAAGCAATATTAATTTTGTAGGTAGGAATTTTATAAAAGTGAAACGCACAGGAGAAACTGTGAACTAGCAAAGAAACAGAAAGGGAGAGTGTAAAAATAACTAATCCAGACAAATTAATGAAAAAGTTAAAGAATTTTTAACGGTGAGGAGTGGGTTAGGACCAGACATGTGCAGGGGGGGGGGGGAATTCTTGGGGGGAGGCCGCCGGAAAACCGGATTTGTTCGGTTATTTGCCCAAAAAACCGGAAAAATCCGAATTCTGGGGGCTGAGAGATCCCTCTGGGGGGGGGGGTGAGGTCCAGGTCTGGGGGGTGACCCCCCAAGCACATGCATGGTTAGGTCTGTTGGTTAGTATAAGGAATTTCATAATTAGTAGATACACAAAACGAGATTCAGTATACATAAATTTAAAGAAATAATGAAGCTTTCGGCCCAAATCCCTTAGATTCATAGTTCAGCAAATTAATCAATATCTACAAATTTTACTGGGGTGGGTGCCGAAATCCTTTAGTAACCCCCCCCCCTTAAGTTGCAATATTTTACAGAGAATAATTACCTGAACACTGATAAGACTTGACAACATGAGCGAGGTTAGAAGCATCTCATTCCCAAACAGGGCAACGAAACCAATCAAAAAACCAACCTAAAAAGTCAAAATAACAACAAAATCCATGCACATGATGTGGCAAAGAATGTCCTGAAACATGAAAGGAAATGTAAGCGCTGTTTCCATGGAAAAATTCTTTTCGAAAAATTAGAAAGCGTTTCTTTGTGTAAAAATTGAGAGCCGACCCGGCCAAGTGGTACCGACATCACCCTTCGTACTTCCCTCGTCACAGAAATGACAATGACATGAAATCTGGCTAATCTCCAGGTGTAGGGCCCTAATTGGCAACCTCCATTCCCCCCATTCGAGAAGCCCCCCCCCTGAAATGCCCCCATAAATTCCGACCTCACCCATAATCCCAAAACTCGCCAATTTATCATTTTTGCCCTAAATTTTCTTTTCCGGCTGCGCCAAATTTTTAACAAAATTTTCACTAGTTTAGCGTAAAACACAAACACAATCAGATATTTACCTGCAATTTTTACACAAAAACGTAGAGTCGAAAAAAGCTTACAAAAAATGTCCCCTCTATTTTGGGCGAACCTCCCTATGAAGCCCCCCACAAAATGTAGGACTAAAAATAAGCCAGACTATTAAATATTGAAATAGTAAATATTAAAAATTAAATATTAAAAATAAAAAAAATATTAAAAATAAGCGAGCCACATTCAGATCCAAGCGAATAAAGTTAAATGAAGCAAAAAGGTAAATAAATGGCATCTACCAGTTGCCCAAAGGCTATTCCACGCAGAACCCGACTAGGGATATAGTCCAGCATATAGGCAACCATAAGTGACCCAACCTGGGTAGAAACAGCAAATTGAGCAAACTAGAAATTTAAAAAATTTTATTGTTAAAATAAAAATTACAGGCTTTGACCCTCCACAAGATTACAAAACTCACCCTGGTGCAGTTAAAAATTTGACACTTTTTTACAAAAAACCTAACCAGACCGGCATATCCAAAAACTTTAGGGTAAAAATATATCAAAATTAAATCGAAATGGACGCAAGAAAATGGAAAGCTGAAAATTCCATTCATTCAATCAAATCTGACAAGTAAGTAAGCAGCGCATGTACGTATCTAGAATTTAACTGCAAGTTAACCAACCTGCCAGCACATCATAAAGCTAGCCGTCAAGGCGGCGATAGAAAAGCTCCATACAGCACCTCTAAGTTTGTGTCTAGAAAAAAACATAAAAGCATATAAGTAACTTCTCTGGTTAGACCGATAATAAGAATAGAGATAGTGTAGAGAAGCATATACTTGTACGTATACAAGTAATAAAAATGCTCCTCCGGAGCATGAAAAAGTAATATGGGTAGTGGTGAGGTTGTAAAATCAAGAGAGGACTAGTCTTAAAAATGCTTAATATGGGGCTAGGTTCAAAAACAGAAGAGGACTAGGTTGTGGGCGAATTAATATGGGCACAGCTTCGCCGAGCAACCCATATTCGCGGACTGAAAAAGTTATATATTTTTATACGTACCAGTGTTCTGATTTAGTTACGGTACATAAATAATATACGACTATGATAAACGAGGTTTAGTGGAAGCAAACGTTTCTTTCGATAAACTCTTAATATTTATCTACTGAGCGTTTTAACCACTTATATACAAGAAATAAAAATGCTCCTCTGGAGCATGAAAAAAGCAATATGGGTTATGGTGAGGTTGTAAAATCAAGAGAGGACTAGTCTTTAAAATGCTTAATATGGGGCTAGGTTCAAAAATAGAAGAGGACTAGGTTGTGAGCGAATTAATATGGGCACAGCTTCGCCGAACAACCCATATTCGCGGTTTGTAAATGTAAATTATTATGCATATCCACGATACATTTAGTTTATAGTTCATAAATAATCTACAGCTACGGTATGTGTTCGAGCTTTATTCGAACTTTTATTTTAGCAAACGTTTTCTTCGATAAATGCTTTATACTAACCTAGGCAATTTACGTATCCATTTATACGGAAAATTTATATTCAAGAATAACTTAGGACTCTCCTACGATCTTCTATTTCCTCCTGACTTAGACTTCAATAGCTTTAGGATCATGGTCTTAGATCTCTCCTAGTAGTAGAGCCTGCCGTAGTTCAACACAACAAAATGATGATAATTTACGTATATATTCCTAGCTAGTCCAACAGTGCATGCACACAGCTATATTCAATGAGTATTCAACGTTTAAATTTGTTAT